>JAOEGS010015258.1:21486-48360 GCA_025447755.1 Corythornis vintsioides
TATATAATTTTTTTTTTTTTTTCTGGGTAGTATTTGGCAGTTGCACACTGTTATCTGTGAATCCTTCTGAGCTCTTTGCTATTCACTAGTTGGTACATTGTGCAGTTTTTTCACATCTTTACTCAAAACCAAGCACCCTGAAGTAAGAAGACATTTGAAAAAGCAAACCTTGAGGGTTCCAGAGATGGTACTAGCCTTCTGAAGCTCTTCCCAGAGATCTGATTTTGATAAGGACACTATCTTCAGATTAGCTACCACTCATCATTTGCCCAGTATCCTAGTATTGAAAAGACAAAATCTACTCCAGGGAAGTACTTCTTTCTAGAGGAGAAGACTGAAAGAAGAAAAAAGATCATGAAAGACAATGCACTGAGCTGCAAAAGAATGATTTCAGAATGTGTGTTTATGTTCCTGAGGAGCTCAGAAGCCTGGGGGAAGGAGTAATTGAGTAAATGTAACCACTGTTTTACTTGGAATAATGGTGGTTCATTTTTTTCCATAAAGAATAAAAAGATCTGATAAAATGGAAGCAAGCATTTGTTTAACTTACTTTCAGGTACTAGATTAGAAAATTAATATGACACCCCACTGCAGAGCTCTGATTCTACAATAATATACCTCCACTAATTTTTCAAACAGTTGGTAACACCCTTGAGGAAGTCAGTCATGGAACAGATCCAGAATATGTAATATTTATTGTCATTAAATGTAAATGTAAACTGTAAATGGCTGCATATACATCCTTTAAAAGAGTGGGGCTGTGTAAAGATTTGAATAGTTTTCATACCATTTTCCCAGATTTGTTTCTCACCTTTCAGGATTTTCATATTTCAGCAAACACAAAACAGTAAACTGCCTGCAAATCCCTCCAAAGTCAGAAAGATCAGTTATGATAATTTACTTGAGAGCTGATACACCTCTACTGGAAATGATCCACTTTTAAGATGAAGATCAGTTTTTATGATGCAAAAGTGGAATTCACTTGCAATTTGTAACAAATACCAATATTTTCTACATTTGAGAAGGTTATCAACTAACTTAAATGGGGCCTATATGAAAGATGGGCACGATCTTTTTTAGCAGGGCCTGTTGTGACAGGACAAGGGGTGATGGTTTTAAACTAAAAGTGGATAGATATAAGTGAGACATTTTTTACAATGAGAATAGTGAAACACTGTTACAGGTTGGCTAGAGAGGTGGTAAATGCCTTAATGGGTTTAGACCCATGGCTGCTCACCCCACCCCATGGGATGGGAAAAAGAATAGGGCAAAAAAGGCAAAACTGTGTGGGTTGAGATGAGGAGAATTTAATAGAACAATGCAAGATAATAAGAAGAAACAATAAAAATAATAATAGGGGTTGACTAAATGTCCTTTAAAGGTCCCTTCCAACGTAACTAGATTCTATGTTTCTGAAACTGAATCTGAGCAAGGACCTTGGTGCAAAATACACACATACTGATCAAATTGTTTATTTGAGTACCTCCTTGCACCTACTAACCCTTTTTCTTTCACTACAAAAATAAGGGGGGGGCAAAATATTGTATCTGTGTTTTATTTATAGAAAAAAAAAAAATGTACAAATCTCTGATGACTACTTTTTTTTGGTTTTTTTTCCTCAAGACTTTTTGTTTACTATTTTCTGAGCTATTGATAGTGTAACCTGTTCACAGTTCAGAATCACAGAATTAAATCCTGATATGTGGAAAAAAAAAAAAAAATCACTTCTGAAGGCTTAAAGTACCAGCATGTCTGAGGGTTCAGAAAACAGTGTGTGTCTAGCAATTTAAGGGATAAGAAAGGTTTTCCTGGATTAACATATAATGTATGGGGTTTTTTCCTTCCAGCTTCATATGCCACTTGCCAGAACTGTTTGATGCTGTAAATTGCTTGAGATTTTTAATTTCATGAATAATTCACAACTCACAGCAGTGATTCCAAAAATTCATAACACCTTATCATACATTCATATCCCTGCTCAACACTGAAGGGAATATCGTTTTGTTTCTAGAAAGTGTTGTGATATCATGAAGAGTAAGTTTAGTTTAGCTAAACTTTAATGAAAATTCTTGTGTGCTTCCATTAATTTTCTTCCTTCTGATCTTCTGTATAACCCACAGGTAATCTTTTTTAACCACAGCAGCTGGTCTGAAGCTACTGTGTATTTCAATGGCCTTTCAACCATTTATTTTATTTTTTTATTCTTATCAGAATTTTGTCTTCAGAACACCAAATAGTCATGTACTGTAATAGCTAAAGTAGATTTTTATCCCATCTGAAACTAAATTAAACTTTTAAAAATATTACAATCACCTTTCCTTGCACACATATGCAGAGAACAAGAGACCCAAGTAAGAAGGCAGCATACATCAAGAAAGAAAATGATCCTGAAGTGGAAGTTTTACCACTGAGAGTGCCAAAATTGTACCTCTGATCATGGTGATCTGAGCTAGTAAGGAACAGATCTTCAAATACTTGAGTAACATTGCCAAGTCTTCCTTTGCAAAATAAGAAAATCCATGCTGCTTCAGTGCAAGGGGAGATTAGAGTTTTGCAGAACAGGAGAGAAAGCATCATCACAGAGCATGTGTGAAACAAAAAAATAAATGTAGTTGCAGACCAAAGAGAAAACCTTAGAAATGTGCACTCTCACAATTCTTATTCATGCAGTATCTCGGACAAGTCCCAGAGTAGGCAAGCAGAAATGTATTAGCTTAAGAACACCACCAAACTTATGGCTTCAGGGAGCACAGATGGGGCTTATCCTCATGTGTTGTGACAGATCAGTTCCCCACCACAGATGACTTGCTAAGTTCACAGTAGGTCTCAGAAGTCTGAAAGTGAGAGAGTCAGCTTTCAGCATTCAAAGAAAGACTTGTTTCCAAATGCACATAGAGAAAGAAACATGTATCTGTCCTTCTGCTATAGTACCCACTAATCAGGGTCAATGGGAAAAGTACAGAGGGCAGGGTATCTGCATTTTGCTGGATCATGTACAACACAGCAAAAGGATGATAAAGTGTGACTAAATTGGAACGGCAGCATTTCATTCTCTTTTTGTACTTCATGACAAAACAAGGTAAAAAAAGAAGAAAAAAAAATTAGTCCAAGATATCTAGCTGAATACCTGAAATCATTAACACAGAGTCTCAGAACTTCTTAGCAATTCTTAATGTTATGAATAGCCTTTTGACTGTTTTCTGTAGAGGCCCCTAAGTTTATGGATCTTTCAAGCAGTTAATATTGTTGGGATAAGATGGTAACACATTAAAACAAGGAAAGCTAATGGAATTATTTGCCACTGACGTCTATGTATAAATAAGGTGCTATGTGGAGTAATAAATACCCATATTGGTGGATAAATGGTAGTGAGTTTCAGAGTCCATGTAAATTATTTGATTAATAATTAGGAGTTACATCAAATTTTATGTCAAAGCAGACACAGATCTGCTTAAGAAATTCAGAAATGCTAGAAGAATTTACCTATAGTACTGCAAAACTGTTCACTGAAGCTAATAGGACTGACTCAAACCAGCAGACAATTGAACTATTATTCCTTTGAAAATAAAGGATTAGAAACTCGTGCACCCAGATGTGGTTTCAGATGAATCTGAGACAGAATTTTGTTTGATAGACAGGGAAGGGAGTGCCTCTCTGTTCCTGACTCTAAGAAGTTAAATAAGCCCCTAGAATAGCATTCACAGCAGGTTTTCTCTGTGTCTAAGACAGTGATAATGATGAGAATAATACATTTCCCTGGTAGGGTTCCACTTAGAACACAGTGTTCTGTTCTTGTCAATTCAGATTAAACAAGATACTGCAGGATTTGAAAAGTATAGAGGGAAAGTGCAGTGAACTATAAAGACAGAATTGTACAAAAACAAGTAAACATGTGTGTCTTAGAGGTTCAGGGAAAGCTAAATAAACATCTTGAACATGTGTACAATAAATCTGACAGGTGTGACAATACAGCTCCTATAGCCATGTGAGAACGTACCCATCCATAACAGTGTTCTATAACAGAAACTGTATACAAGTTATGTTTAAGGTTTCCCAAATACCCAGTACAAAATAATGTTTTCTGTGAATTGCTATATGAGCCATTCAGATATACAGTTTAATGGTTTTGATTTTTCAGATATACATTATACACTTGCCTCATGAACGTATCAGGGCACATTTCTGTTAAGAGTTTGACAGTTTCCAAGAGCAAAATCATGGAAATACACATTTTTTCCCTATTTAGAAAATAATTTTAAAGTCATTTTGCTGTCAATCTCTAGTCTTTCTCATGTGCTTCAGAGTGAAGGCTTGAAATGCATTTCAGTTGCTCTGCTGTCTTTTGCTAACCCCAAGAAAACTTTCAGTGTCGTAAAAGCATCTGGAAGATTTTCACAGAAGAGCAGATAGGAAGGGACCTCAAGAATCATCTGGTCAAATCTTCCTTGGCAGCAGCCTGGTCGGGGTAAGATGTTCCTGTGACTGTCCACTGAATCTTTAAAATATCCAATGTTGGAGAATCGATTTCTACCCTGGGGAGATTATTCCAATGGCTGATTGTTCTCAATCTCAAAATATTTCCTTTTGTGGAAAACTTTCCTTTGTGTCCAATAGACATCTCCCCTGAAGTAATTTGTATCCATTTCCCCTTGTCTTTTCCATGTGACTCCTTGTAAAAAGAGAGTTTCCATCTTCTTTGTAACCACCCTTTAAATACTGGACCATAATGATAAGGTCTTCACTAAGCCTTCTCTCAAGGCTGAACCAATGCAGTTCTTTCAGCCTTTCCTCATATGGCAGGCTTCCCAGTCCTTTGATCATCTTTTTGGCCCTTCTCTTTGTGGACCATCTTCAGTCTGTCCACATATTTTTTGTATAGCAGGGACCAAAACTGAATAGAGTATTCCAGGTGTGGACTAAGAAGTGTTGAGGAGATTGGAATAATGACTTCTCTGTCGTTGCTGCTGATGTCCTTGTTGATGCAACCCAACATCCTGTTGTCTTTGCCACAGCAGCACACTGTTCATTTATATTGAGCTTGTTGTCCACAAGAATGCCCTTCTGAAGTGTCTACTTCCCCACTCAGTTTGGTATCATCAGCAAACCATCAGGGTACATTTAATAACATTATTCAGATCACTTACGAAGGTCTTAAACAATACCAGGCCCAAAATTAATGCCTGAGGGACCCCATCTGTGACAGGTTGCCAGTTTGATTTTGATCTTAAAAGACTGAAGTGAGTTGATGAGGATTGTCGTGGAGTTCAGCAGCTTTGGATGGACTGAATAGTCCATTTTCACTCAGCTTTTCATCACAGCTCCTCTGAAAGGTCAAACTGTGTTTGCACATTTTTGCAGAACAGTGTGACATCTGGAATCACTACTAGATTTTCACCTGTAAGGAGAGTTGCTGCACTTAGCAACAAGAGACAGTCCCTGGTACATAGACTGAGGTTCCATCCCTTCTTCCTTTGGTCACTTACAAATGTTTAGGAAGATGGTGCCGGATGAACAGCAACAGGGGGCTGCAGACCAGGAGATGCATCTGGGTGAGCTGGGGGTGGGAAACAGAGCTGGGGGGAGAGGCAGAGAGAAAGAGTAGAAGGTGGCAAAAGGTGGGACAGCAGGAGGTCTGATTTGGAGAGAAGGAAACAGGTGGAGAATGGTGTTGGATGACCACTGGGTAGGAGGATAATAAGGATGGAGACATGCTGTTTGCATAGAGAGCTTTGCCTATAGTGTGCTCTTTTTCAGATCTGGAAACCGAGCCCAGAGGACACGTCTGTGAAGTGTGTGGCAAAATACATTGTCCTATTCCATGCTAGTATAATGAGGTGCCTAAATAGCTATTAAAGGCTCACAGTTGCCACTGGCTTTTTCATTAGATGATACAGCAGAAACCTGGGGAGCCAGAAGTCCTGTTTAGTAAATCCTATATCAGAGCCCATTATTCTGTTTGATTAGATATCTATGAGAAAGGGGCTGCTTTTTCCTGTGGATGTTTCATCTGCTTAATTTTAGGTAAAAAAAAAAAAAACAAACCCTTATGCCTTTTAAAGAATATTAAGCTTGCAAAGTCAATTCAAAAGTTGAGAAAGAACAGAACTAACATGGCTTGTGCGGTCTGATTTTTTACAGTACCTTTAATTACAGGATCACATATCATATTCTACAGAGCCCTTGTCTCAGTCAGGGTGGACATGATATGTGGATGAACTGGGATGTGTGGGGATTGAGTTATGGTGCCATTAGTGTCTGAGTGTGGATTCAGGCCACCCTGACTGTGAAGCAGAGTACATGCATTTAAAACACTTGCTCTGGGATCTTAAAGATACTCAGTGATGAAGGTTAAAAGGTGAAAATTAAGCCAGCAATATATAGTAGATACCTTTACTTAACAGCAAATATTCCCATATTTGAATTAAATTAATGGTGTATGTTTCAGTTATATCTACAGGCCACCTTCCTAACCATTAACTCTCTCATTTCCAGATTCATGCCATTACTTGTTCCTGTGGATTGTTTTTAAGAGGATATCCCATTATACACAGAGCAAATGTTTATTAAGTCACTAATGAGAAAACCTCTATCCTAATTGCCCATTTCTCTTGAATGAACTATTTTACCTAACAGATCAAGAAACCTTTACCCAAGACCTGTTTTTATAAAAAACATTTCCTTTTTATTTTAAATGGAATACTGAACTCCAGCAGCTGAGTTCAGTTTCTAGTTATCTTTTATAATTAAAAAAAAAAAAAAAAAATATTAAAAGAAGAGCTGGAAAGAACGTACAAACTACTTTCTTTCCCTTTCTATCCACCCAGCTGTATGCACAACTACAGCTGGTACAGAGCCCAAATAAATGCTGCTGCAGAGAAATGTATCCATTTTAGCGGAGTAGCTTGTGTGATTTCTCATAAATGCTTTACAATAATGACAGCCACAGCTCGGAAGCTATCATGGTCTTTTTCCCTGGAGAGCAATATGTGAACCATACTTAGTGTTTAACCTTTTCTGAGAGGGCAAATGAAGCAGGAGTCAGACATAATCAAGAACTAGAGAAGGGAAACTACATAATCAAACATGTTTTTCAAAAACATCATTCAGATTTTTCTGGTTTGTTTCATTGGATCCTTTTCTTGCTTTTGGTTGGGCCAGAAGTGTTGGAGAGAGTTGTAAAAACACTTCACGACAGATCCAAAAATATAAATCTTTTCCACATGAATTTCCATATTGACCAGACAGTTACCTCACTTGACTGAATTGGGGACCTTGTGTTGGGAGGTCTTTTCACTACAAGGGGTAAAGTGAGATTGTCAGTTTTGTACCAGCACATGCCCTTCACCTGCGTGTGTCCACAGTGCTGCAGCACACTGGGGACCTGCTCATGGTTTTGGCCTTGCAACAGCAAAGCCTTCAGTAGCTCTTGCAACTGATTTCAGTTCATGCAAGATGAAATCCCTCATAAATATGCAAAATACCCATGGACATCTCTAAACTTGAAAGAAAGGGCTCAGATGCTAAATAAGTGACACTGGATTAATTTTCAGTATAAAATAGTATACTATGTTAATGGTAGTCTGAAATTAATGCTAAAGAGCACATACTAGTTTCTAATCTGAATACAGATCCTTTATTAACTCGCTACTGAGTGAGAGCCTTTGTGTGGGGAACAAAGTGTTGCTGAGGCAGCCAGATATGTATGAAAGACCTATAATGGCCACCGCTAGTGTGTTTTACCCTCTCAAAAATCAGGGCTATTGCTATATATTTAACATGTTACAAATACATATCTCACATCTAATTTGACATTAAAATTGTTGTAGTCATTGTACTGGGGGGGGGGGGAGATTTATTTGTTGTGTTGTTTTTTTTTCCTTAAGTGCTAGGGAGGCAAATGAGAACATAATTACATTGTCAAAGTCAATAATAGCAAGCAGACTCTGTCAGGTCTTGCTGTGCTCAGCACTGTTTCACAGGAACTGCTGGGGAGCTCTTCCGCCACCAATCCATTTGGCTCCATTTAAGAACTGAGTACAGGAAGGTAGTTATTGTACAAGATTAGTTTCCTGTATGCTGCAAATTGGCAGTAGCAGAAAAACACAGGATGAATTTATTAGCTTGCAAGGTCAGCTAATAAAAAGAAAACTATGTAACTCGGACTGTTGTTTACTTTAAGTCAAATCACTTATTAGACTTCATGCAAAATTTAAACTAGTTAACTCCTGCATTTCCAGTCTGCAAAATCATCACAGAAAAATAAACCCCAAATAAAAAACAAAACAACAAAAAACAAAACCAACCAACCGCAAGAAAAAAACCCAACTTTAATATAAAAACAAAACAAAGCAAAACAAAATAAACAAAACAAAATCAACTGGTCTGGGTTAGAATACTCTGCTCTTTAAAAATCTGTACTAAATATACAGACCTTGAGATCCACAGGCAACTGTATAAGCTGAATTTTGTCACTACTGCAGAAAGATATGATGATAAAGATGATCTTATATTTAATTTGTTCAAGAAACACTAAGTTTTGGGAGAGATTGCTGTTGCTAATGAGATTGAGATTTTGGCCTAAAAACCATTTTTTAAATTTAAGTTAATGAGATAAAAATCCATAATTTTTGGATTTAAAAAAAATAGTATTTGAAGATGATAACATTATTATCATATATTATAATAATGAACAATATGTGATATAAATTTAATATATTGGTCCCTTTTCTTTTCACAGACTGCAAGTAGACTGTTAAAATAGTATCATCATTTCAGGAAAAAAAAAAAAAAAAAAAGAAAGAAAGAAACTCTATGCTTCAAACAGCAGATAATTGGTGTCAGTTCATCTTGAATTTTCTCCAGAATCAGAACACACTCTCACACAAGTGGAAACCTGGAAACTTGGATAAAAAGAGGGATTTTGAACTCTGTTATACCTGTACAATAAACTTACTTCAGATGAGCAGTCAGACATTTCAAGTGCTTAGATTGTTTAACTGGATTTTTAAAAAACTCTTAAATATGTCAAGTAGTCATAGCAGTTAAGTGCTCAACTACGAAGAACTTTGAAGTATATGAGGCACCCATTCACATCACTTTCCTAGGAGAAATATCCAGGCTGAAGCCTTTAGGCACATTAATGTGGTCACTTGTCAGAAGCCCAGCATTCCTAACCTGTGTGTAGTTTCACCTGCTCTTTGGGCAGGACACCAGGGCTTCCACTTTCCATGCTGACAAGAAAGAATCAGCAAATTCTTCTGAAGAACATCAAAGAAAGATACAATCTGCCTTTATTAACCACTGAGTCCTTGCTGCTGGTTATAAAGTGGAACAATAGGACACATTGCCTGCCTACCTTTACTGATTCCTTCTTGTCTTAACCAGGGATCACCACTCAGATCTGTACCTTATAAATAAGTAGGTCAGTGTGTCTGTCTCCTCCACCTGGTACAGGCATATATGCCCTGGAATTTCATGGATGTAACCCTGGAAAATGCAATTAGGGCTTTGAGAGAAAACTATTATTATTTTTAAAATAAGATTTAATGTAATGCAGGGGATGCTGTGGGAACTTAATACACAGTTTAAATACATCTGCGGTGGAAAGGCAGGATCAGGATCACCAAGATCAGCTTCCAACTCAATATCTGATAACAGCACAAGAGTTTTTAGAGATGCTGGTTTGAAGTGTCTGGTTTTGTGGTGGCCAGAGGTGCTAGTTGCCTTTTAAATGAAAAGACAAGGAACAACTGCTTTCAGGACTTAAATGTTGACTTGTAGAAATTTTAACAACACAAGATCAGATTTTGTTATGCCCTGGTGACCTTGTTCAACTGGTCTTGCATAAAATTATTATCTTGAAAGGTCTCCTGTGCTACTGCACCTGTGACACCAGACACTTTAAGTCAACCTTCAAGAGCAAGCATTTTCTCTGCCTCTTTCTAAAGACAAACATTCAGTTTGTTGTCTACCACAGAAGCTCACTGCTTATCAGATTCAATTAAGTCAATGAAGGGTGAAGGATGAAAAAATAGAGTTATGATGACAGCAAATCAGAGTACTAAATAAAAGCAGTAGATAGTGTGAATTACTGTACTTAGTATAGTCTTTAGCACTGTGAAAGACTGAGCTTTCCTCTTCCTGGGGCCCCATGTCCCAGCTGGAACTAGAGCACGCTGATCCATCATTGGGAATGGAAAGCTGGACTACACAGTAGCCAAGAAAGTGACACCCAAGCAAAGCAGGCATAGAATTTTGATGTGCACTGTGGTGCAGCAAGCAAGTAAATCGGGTCTGACCCTCAGGAACCCCAGTAAGCCTCCAGAAACACTCCCAGCTCACCAATACTGAAGTTTGGTGGTGAGGCCTCCCTGCACCACTTAGAGGTGCTCTAAGTCACCCACCCAACCTGAGCCAGCCCCAGTTGGGTAGGATCATGCCCTCTTCAAGCAGGGCTGAAATTGACTTAATATTTTTTCTAGCATTGCCCTATTCCTCATAGACCCACCCATTCCCACGGACGCAAGGCAAAGGGATGGTTATTTTCCATTCAGCCAGTCGAATCCTAGGTACCCAGCAATGCGAATGGTAGGGGGTAGGTGGGAGAGTAAACATGACACTGTTCCCAGCACTGTTTATGCATTTCTTAATTGTGTCATCAGATAAAGAGCATCAGGAACAGGGGCAAGAACCCAGCCCCTCCCTTCTCCCAGAGGAACACCTTCATGGTTAAGGATGCCTTCTTGTTTATTAATCTCTCACTTCGGCTCCTGCAGTCCTGGGCTGCCTCAACCCTGAAGCCCCAGCCATGCCTCATGCACTTTGCCTGCCCACCCTGTATGATTTAATCATGAAGACCTTGCCAGGCAGTTTCAGATTTGCTCATCTCCTGTGGCAAATGAATCAGATCTGGAGTGGAATGTGAATCTGTGAGAATAACTCACCCAAAATGTAGTTTCCTTAAATGTCTCAAGCCACCTCTAAAAAAGCAAGGAAGACAAATGCAGAGTCTTTTGGGAGAAAAAGAGTGTAATGTACAGCATCAGATGGGGGGCTAGAGCAATTTGCAGCATGCAAGACTTCAGTGCTCAGTCTCTGTTATCCTTAGTCAGCAGAGGCAAATGCTGTGCCCTTAGCACTATCATGCTGTAAAAGTAGAGATTAAATGTAATGGTCAGAACCAAACACTGACCCAGGCTTTCAAACTGTTCCACAAACCAAAAGTGCCAGCAACTCAGGGTTTCTCACAGGGAATCAGCAACTACCTTAATTCATAAAAGAAAAAAACAAACAAACAACAACAACAAAAAAAAGGGGGGGGGGAGAAAAATACTGTATGGCAGCACATAGTTACCATAGATCAGATGCAAATTCACTGATGTAATTAAATTATTCACCAATGCTAGTTCTTATTACCTGATGATCTGAACTTGCTTCCTGGGATGTCAGATTTAGGGGCATTGGTAAGTAAGGGCATTCAAGAAATCAGAGGTAACTTTCAGTTTCATGTGTGTCACATTGGGAGGAATATTGAAGAATGTTTTGCAAATGCTGGTCCTGTGCCAGAAAGCTTTTACTTACATACATAGCCCTGCTCATTGAGGTTGCCCACCAAAATAAATGAAAACACTCATTTGAGAGTTACTTCTCAGAAGAAGAGTTGCCCACAGTCTGCTGTCTGCCAGACCCACATGGTTGTAACCTGGAAGGCAGGAGGGAAGTTGCCTCTACCTACTCCTCTCCATCCTGTAAAGAAGGAACCTTTGAGCTGGGTGGGAATGAGCAAGTGTGCTCTTCATTTCCCCATTCTCTCTCAAAGGGAAGTGAGATGGCATCTTAAAACCCTACCATAGTGACCCACTAAGGCATATAGGATTTTTTTACCTGTGATTTTATCTGGGTAATGCTTAACAATGTAGCCAAGCTGGTCTATGGCAGGAAGTGGGGTAGATCTTCCTTGAGCCATGATGTGCAACAAAGCAGTTCCCTGTTTGGGAAAGAGGAATTGTTGTAAGTTTGCCTCTGTTGAAGAGGACAGGCACAAAAAGGAGTGGTCCTGCCTGGTCTCCAGGATGGTCAAGTAATTGTGAGCAAGCCATGATATGAACATCAAGTGAGATAAGCAGGAAAGGGTTTGTGTTCACCTGATTGAGAATTGCACAAAGCTTCCTTTCTACTGCATAGTTGTCTTGGTCTTTACAACTGAAGTAGGTGCAAATGCAAGCTCTGAGTGAGCAAGAATTTGATTCAGTTTTTAATTCTAACACAACCCACCTTTTAAATCACAAGCTAAATCCAAGTTTTATCAATATCTGCCCCACAGTCTTGCTGAGATTTTTCACATTCCTTTGATAGCCAGTTTAATTAGAATTTTAAGGCTTTCATGTTCAAAGTGTCCACTTTGAACTCTGTGTGTGTGTGTGTGTGTGTGAGCAGAGTTCAAAGGAAAGGGTGAAAAACTCCAAAGCCTGAAACAGAAATAAGTCCCAAAAGTTTGGATCTAGAAGCAGAGATTGCACTCTGAGTTTGTAGGAAGGCTGGAAATTATGTTTTAAACACCGCAAAGCATCTCTACATTTTGTGAAGGTGATCAAGCTTTCCACAAATCCTGAACCAGTAGAGCTGCTCCAGAAATATTTCATCTGGACAAGATAATACAGCCACTTACCTTGCTTGCTTAGTCCACCACTAGGTTGAAGATTTACATCTGGATAATTTTTCTTATCACTAATGAGGTAAACATATTCATGTGGGGCTGCATGATTACAGGGGGGCATGACAGGCATCAGATGTGAGAAATCATATGTGAGAAATGTTAGCACTATCTTCTTGTCTGTAGATACAACTTGTAACATTTTCCACCAATAAACAAATAAATAAAACATTCATATACATATATATAAATATATATAAAAAGCCATTAAAAAACAGGATAGGGATACTAAAAATTTTTACAATGTAGTGCATGTTCAGTGACCTGTTTGCACATACATAGCCATATTCGTACAAGTTGTATATCTGGTTTGAAATTCCTTATGTTTATAGAGTAGTAAGTGACATGATAAACTTAGGTGACAGCATTTCTAGTGTTATTCAAATAATACAATATAAAGATTTATTCTTATGCATTAGTGCAGAAACAGAGCTAAATTAATAAAAGAATGAATACACAGACTGTAAAAAACACTCTTCCCTCCAGGCAAGATTAGATGTCTGGTTAAACTGTTCTACATTAAGTCCATCATGCATAGCTGTGCACACTCTGCATGCAAAGAAAACACTCTCCGTGTCCCAGTAAAGAGGAGGCTGAACTGTACCAACAGGATCTGAATCACCACTCAGGACAGCTAGGTTTAGCAGTTTTTTTACTCATTACCAGTTTACAATTCCCCACCAACTAGAAATTAATATACTTCTTGTTTACCCTGAACTACAGTACTGAAACTTAGTACCAAGTGCCATTGATACCTGTATGTTGCATCCTCATACACGATCTTTAAACACTGATGAAGTAGCAAACAGTGCAGTGGAAGTATAGAGCTACATCCCACAGATGGAGTCAGAGCAAGTCTAGCTAGGATATAATGTGTACATATATATATGGAGGTTTTTTGGCTTTTCCTGTCAGAGATATAACACCTGTTGGTATCACAGCTGTTTAAATGGCTGGAGTCCATAGTGTTATATGTAAGGTCATCTGTCTGGAGAGGAAGAACACCTAGAAAGTGGCACTGCAATTACTGTCATCCCAGGTTTCTTGATCAAACAGTGTATAAACTCTCCCAGCATATGAGAAGGAGGACACTCAGAGGAATGCATCTTTTGGCCCTGAAAACATACACAACAGCCAAAGCTGAAGAAAAAAAATCAAAAGGCTAAGGGAGTGTGTTGATTGAAAAAGATACTGAGGAATGTTTGGAGCAAAGACTGGTGGAAGGGGAAGTCAAAAGTCTTGTCACAGTCGGGGCTAGTCACATAAGACCACTGAAAGAGATGAGAAAAAGATTTAAATGCTATGGGGGGAAAAGATACAGTTTTCTCTTTTTGGATCTATTATTCTTCTCTTTCTTTCTGTGTCCCTTTTTTTCCTTTTATTTTTTATTTTTTTTTCCCCAATGGATTCTTCTATGGATATAATGTCACAGACATAACTTTAAATAATAAAGCCAAATCAAAACAAGGTTTTAGTAACTGTGAAGCCAATCTATCCTGCTCTGTGGAGAACTCTACCACAAGCTGGCCCCCTAAAAATACTACAGAGAGCTGTGACTCATGCTCACAAGCATTGACTGATCAATGGGAACTTTGAGGAGTCTTTTGTAGGTATTTGTGTATGAGAACATGCACATAAGAGAGACAAAGAGCAGGAATGTGTTGCTATTAGATACCTCACTGTGTCCTGATGAATCCGATGTGTGAAGGTAGCACTTATTCTGCACTCTAGAAGCCATGCTGTGTTATTCCTCTGCTACTATTGTTTTGGTCCTCTTATCAGAGCATATGTTAATAGCTTTATGTTACTTACCCTAAGAGCTGGAAATTGCTAAGAATTTCAAAGCGCCATCAGGGAGGAAGTACGAATGGTAGATGGCCCAGAAACACCCTACAGAGAGATTTAGCTCCTAGCTGCATTTTTACCTTTAGACAGTTTTTTCAAGCACTTATTATTTTCCCTTAACCTGCAGAGACAGCTATTTTCAGTAACACCTCCCAGTGTAGGGGAAAAAAAATGCCGTTCATATTCACTTATATTAATTAACTGAGAGTAAAATCTGCTTCTGAAATAATATCAAATTAGAGAGCAGAATAGCATATTAGCTTGAACACATCAAAGTACTGAATGGAGCTGCTCAGCATCTGTAGCAAAGCATCTTATATGCTTGCATTGTAAATCACAATAAAGAAGTGATTTGTACAGTTCTTTTGGCAGCTTTTGTGTTTTCTGTCATATATTTCACTTCTTTATTCCTGTCACAGAATACTGTATATTATTAAAACCTTTGGAATAATGAAATATGTATCAGGAAATATCAGTAAATACAATTAGACATTACACAGTTGCAGTAGAGCACTTTCTCAGAGAAGTAATGAAATAATGGGAGCTACAATGGCACATTTCTTTCTGACTTTTCTTTACACCATTTCATGCTTCTTGATCACCCACTGCAAAAATCACTCCCAGGAGGAAAAAAAAATAAAAAGCTTCTTCAAAAAGTGATGAATTCATAAGGCATTATAACCCCTCAAAGAAATTTCACAGATATGTGTTTAGAAACACAGTACAAGATAACAACGTCACAGAATCACAGTCAATGGATGCACTATGAAAAAACAGTTATTTATTCCACTTCAGTCTGGTTTTAGGCAAAACTGAGAGGCCTATGAGTGCTGTATAGGAGCATTATCCACGATTGCAGTGGTTAGAATGACCTCACATGCAGAATCCTTGCATGGATTACGTTTTCTCAGTTCAGAGTGGACTTCCATTAGATCAAAAAAAATGGTTCTCTTCTCAGGAAGCCTGTATCTTTGGTCCCTTAGTTTCCCTTCACAATCTCTTGGCTTGGTTTTGTTTTTGAGGACACAGGGCAGGGTGCAAATCCACCCTGTTGAAAGGCGAAAAAGAGGTGTCAATTGTCATCTTTGCTGAGGTCATTCTATTTTACCAGAAATCTTCTATGACCAGGGTCAGCAGCAGAACCAATCTGCTCTTTTAGGAAATGCCTATATAAACTATCAAATTCACCCTACCGAGACCAGATTCAGACAGTTGTGGATTTGATTCATTGTCCATATTATTTGACACAAGAAGGCAAACACCAAATCAGGAAGTGCTGCAGCAGAAGGATGGGTAATAAGTGAAAAATTAAAAGGGATGGTGAGCATGCCCTCAAGTCAGTCAGTTTACACCCGATGTTTGATTTCCACACACAAAAATCCATATGACCTCCATGCTCAACAATACAAATCCATGACACCATTGCATTTTGGAAGCTCCATGCAATTCCAGGTGATCCCCCTGAGAAATTATGAGATGGACCAGGAAAGGCTGGCAAAAGGGAGACAGGAACTAGCAAGGGTGTGGGGTGGCTGTTCTGTGTGAGGAAATTAAGTTGACTATGACCTCTCAGGCTGTGAAGGAGACAGAAAAATATGACAGGAGTGACAGAGAGCATTGAAGAGGTAATGTTACATTACAAGAGACACTGTTTCTTCAAAAAAAAAAAAGGTTTTTGGTTTTGTTTTTTTGTTGGCTTGGGGTTTTTTTTTCCAATTTATTTGTTTGTTTGTTTGTTTTTCACGTGGCATTTAATTAAGCAATGGGACTTTTGGCTGCTGCAGGATGTAGAAAGCCAAAAATATACATAACTTTAAAATGAGCTTTGCATATTCACAGAAGGAAAATCATTGTGAGCTAAAAGGTAAGACATCACCTTTGTGCCAGGTTGACTCTAGCCCACAGCTGATGAAAAGTACAGCTAAGGAGCATTCATTATACTCTGCTTGTTCTTATATTCTCCTCTCATCATTAGTTACTACACTGTGTCAGGGAGAGGATAAGGAGTCTATCAGAACCCTATCATCTCTTCTTACAGCTTTTTCCTTAAATTAACTATATTTACAATGCAGGAGCTCAGATCCAGACAGCTTCTGTATCAGTAAAGACTGGCAGTTGGTTGCACATTAAATGTCTGGGAGGCATGGTTATACCTAAAAAAAACCCAAACAAACCAGTTCTTGGGCTCCCATAGCATCAGAAATTTCAGATAATGAGAAATATCTATAGATATACCACCTATACTCAGCATATATATATATCTATATACCACTCATACCTTAAACTCAGAGCAGCCAGTGTGTATGTAGCTCCAAGCTACAAGCCAAGCAATGATGCCTCTAGTCCATCAATCAGCAAGCCAGATCATGTGAGCACTGAGAATAAGATAGGAAGTGATGTAGTCACAGCAAAGCAAGGGAAAGAATAAGTGTGAGAGCATTGACTAATTTAAGTCCATTTAACACCTATCTTCATCAATTACCTCATCTGCAAAAATAAAAGAATTATTATACCTCACTCTAATATCATCCTGCTCAGCTCCTATCTATTTTTAAAATAGATCTGTTGTGCTCATCAGCACTGAAAGAAGCTTCATGCAATTGTAAAATAACTAAGAAGAAAGTTCAGAACTTTAGGAAAGAGCATGTACTTTGTTCAAATAAACACTTTGATAGATTTCACATAAAAAATAGCTTAGTAATTTCCCTGTTGAGCTCCATTTTCTCTGAAGTTAAAAAGCACCAGAATGCAGCTGAGAGAATAAGCTCTGGCTAGTTGTACTTTGTTTACATTTTATTTATGTGGATCAGCTGCAAAACAGAGTGTTAGTGCTATCCATCATTAATGAACCTTTGTACTAAGGACAGGGAGTTTATGAGGACTAAACCCTGCAAATAATATTGGACTTCATAACTAAGTCAGCACAGTAGGACTAAAATGCTTTATTGGATCTTATTCACAAAAGGTTTATACTATACCGCTGATATCTTCCATTTCACTTAATCACTTTTATGAACACAAGCCGAGCCTCTACTGCAAACTCCCACCAGAGAGCTTAGCAGTCTAAATGTTGCTTCACTGAAGCTTCAGAAAGTCTCTTTGTTGTGGAGAAAACATGCTAAATCACAGCAACCTAACCGTCCTGGTTTCATATTTGTTTCAGAAGGTATTTTTCTCCACTCTTCTTTGCTGGGAACATATGCGTGAACAGATATTATTTAAATGCATCTGTCTTTTATCTGTATTGCCATAGTCTGCATTGTCTTTGGGTAACTGAGTAAGCACAAGGTCGTTTATCAGCATTACCCCAGGGCAAGAAGTTTAGTAACAAGATTTTGTAACCTAGGTGACTTTATATTAGTAATATCATCACTTTTATATTCTATAGACACCTTTATGGCACTTGTCATTGTCGTAAGTGTCAATAGCTATCTCCCAATTTATTACAGTAGTTGGACCTTTCAAGTAATTTTTACTTACCTAAGCACTCCTTTACTTGAATCCTTGTGTGAGAAAGGGTCTGAGGGATTTAACAGAATACCCTATCTGTACTATAGAATGAACATAGAGACCAACTGGCCTACAATTGATGGTGTTGACACACCTAAATGCTTTTGGACTCCAGACCAGCAGGCTCACACCCAGACTGCCTATGGGAAACGATCCCAGCCCCATAACACACAGAATACCTATAGGAAATTATCCCAGACCCAAGCCATTCCAAAGACTGGGAGAGTGCCAGCTTATTTAGGCCAGAACAAGGGCAGGAGGCACCCTTAAGAATTGACCAGGACACACAGGCTCTGGACTACTAATAAAGACCTGGACTTCAGTTGGTCTGAGCTTGTGTCTCAGTTCTGTGTCAGGTATTTCAGTGGTACAACACTGGAACATTTTGAACCTCAAGATACTAAAGATCATAAAATGTTTAAATGTAATAGTAATGGGAGGAGGCAGCAGGAATGTAGAGATACCAAAAAAATAAGTCAGTCTTCCCATACTGGCAATAGACACAATATGCCTTGTAAAAGTAATTGAGAATATCACTATTGACCCCTTAGAGTTTCTTGGTAGTACAGTGAAAAGCACCAGTGTGCTTTAATTTGCACAAGGTTGCAAGAATGCATCTCTAAGGAGCTACAGTGCATTCAGATCACAGAGGGAATACCCCATGCAGTGCACCACTAAAGATATTTCATTCCCTATTTAAGGTCAAGGAAAAAAAAAAATGTGTACACTGTCATGAAGAAAGCCTTCTTTACAGAAGTGTTCATTCTAACTGGCTTTTTGTAGTCATACCCTTCAAACAACACTGAAAGTGTCTTCTGACAGTAGCAAAACTCTTCCTGCATTTATTAATTGATGATAATATAAAAGAAAGTAATTAAAAATTCCATGAAGCCATTCATTCTGACTGTCTCATGTGTGGCAAGACATTCTTTCCCACTGTGCTAAAATTAACTGTTTCAGAGAAATGTATAAACAATGTGAACTACAATCAATAGCATCCTCATCTGCCAGCAGCATTGTCAAGTGACAGCCATTCTGGCCAGCTCTGGGACTGACCACTCAGATTACTTTCAGCAGATTGACTCCTGGAGATAAATATCAAATATCTTAACACATGTACCTTCTGCTTTGCTCAAGCACTAAGAGGAAAGACTGAAACTGGTTTGCTGTCCAGTGCTCTCTCATTAATGAATTTATTAGACACAAGTATACATTTTTGGTTTCCCAGAACTTCCCAAGTTTGATTCCCAGTTTTAATAGATTTTACCGGGAAATAACTGCTGAAAACCCTGAAAACGATTTGAGTATTATTATCATATACTCCCCCAAAGGCTGATGTCTGCTTTTACAGGCACTGTGAGTAGCCTGCCTTTTTTTTTTTTTTTTTTTTTTGGTAGTAATCCCATTACCTTTTCTACTGATCAGGGCAGTCTGAGTCTGCCCAGCTGATTAGCTATTATTATGTCAAAATACTTTGTAATCCTCTCTGATCTCTTCTTAACAGCAATGCTAGGGCAGTGATACTCTCATTTGAATATGCTCAGACATGCAATCAGAGGAACAACTCAGCATACTTACCAGTTTCCTTTATGTCCAGAATCACAGGCCAGTCTAGAAAGCAGTATTTGCTGCTTCTGACTTTTCACAGGGGCAAGACTGTGAGAATGCATCAGAGCTACCCCAGGGAATGGGGAGAGGGGATTCAGAGCTCCTTAAATCTCTGCTCCTCAGCTGCCCATGTGTTTCCTTTTCCTATCTAATGTGTGGAAGATGCTATTCATTCATGTCTTCCTTTGGTGTGAGCCTGAGCTCATGCTCTTGGATCTGGGATGCAGACTTCAAGCTCTGATTCACTAATCCACAGTGTTTATATTTTTTTGTCTTTCTGTGCCTCAGAATAAGTAAATCAGCAGCTGTCCTGCCTGGAAGTTACTGTTGAGTAGCTGCATCCCAGGTTTTGCCTTAGCCACAACATACAAAAGTGGTAACACAAGGGGATGAAAAACAAATAAAAATTAATATTAAATCTCGGAAGACAAAAACACTGCAGTGCCAAATTTTCCTATGGCAAATCAGCACAGATTCATTGTTGTTTACATCAGCTAAGCAGAAGAATGGAAACTGCTGACAGAATGGGAGCTCAGAGTCACATGAGTCACCACTCATTGAATTTCCATACTCTCGTGACCTAGTAATGTTGTTGGGGCATTCAACAGAAGATGCTGCTTAAGATGTCTTTTCTTCCCAATAAATGAATTTTTGCATTCAGGTTTCATACAGGAGGTTTCCAGATAGCTTTCTGATAGTGAAGAAACAATTCATACTATCAGCTTGAAATCAGTCAGCCTGCATCTCAGGCAAAAACTACATGCCAGGAAGATCTGCTAGGGTAAAACAGTCTCCTAAGGGAAGCTGTGGAAATTTCATATCTTTACACATCACAAGCTACCCTGGATAAAGCAGTACTACTTGCATAAGAAGAAACAATCTATCTTTTCACAGGGAGATCAAACACTGAGTTGCTGAGATACTTTGGAGTGCGATGTGAGGTGTAAAACAGAGCACTTCATTGCACTATCAGTAATCAAATGTGGAGAGCTATCCTGGTTGCTGTTCTCTGCTGTAACCTGTAAAATACTGAACACTAAAATCTTGCTAGACATACATACAGTATTTTCTAGGATAAAAAACATACATAGTATTTTCTTTGACAAAAGAAGAAATACCTCTGCAGTAGTAATAATAATAATAAACTAACAACAACAAACCTGCAAAAACTTAGGTAATTACAATTCTGAAAAAAAGAATTTAAAATCCCACATGAAATGAAAATTTACCATGAAAATAGTGTGTGATTTTACAAGACACTCTTTAGTGTGTATTTTTTTGACTCCATGTATACAATTCAATTACCCTCAATTTCAGTATGTTATTTCAAATGGGATTTATGGTGAGTGTGAATATATTTCAATGCTTCACTTTGACAGATTCATAAAATTCTTTCAGTATGCAAAATGTGTGTTCTAATTCGGGCTCAAATTTCACAATTTTAAGTTGGTCTGACTCTAAGTACCTAAAAAAAAAGTCTTCTGCTGCTGAAAAAGTTGGAATAAACATTCCAGCTGTTTCAAAAAATTAAGTTAATATAATTTGAAGACAGAATATTGGACTGTCTCCAGACATACTTGCTAATAATTGTTTGTGGAATTTTTCAATATAAAGCATTTATCCTAAAATCCAGAAATATATACCAAGTCCTCTGTTCTTTTCTAATCCATGAGTAATGCTTATGGTTGTCTGCAAAGCCTTTCAAAGAACATGGGCAAAACAAAATAACATAACTTTTGCTGTAATTAAATAGGAAATCAGGAATTTAAGAGTTAATATACACAGGAGATAAATTCCTTTCATTTTGTTCTTCTGTTTTTCTTCAGATAAAAACAACCTTCTACCAAGTAATTTATCAATGACTCCTAACTTAAACTTACACTTCCTATAATAGACTTTGGTGCATACAAAGCATATTGTTTCACCTTAAAGTTGTAATAACTTTAGACATTTTGTGAAATAAAGAGAAATAGCAGGGAGATTTCTCTTTTGCATCATTCATAAAGAACAGAGAACTTACCAATTCTCTGCTAAGGAACAAGAGACCTGAGATCCTTTCAGCTGCAACATATATGGATAAAATCCTCAACAAGTTGAAATAGCCCCTGAAATCTTTCAGCCTTGATAAATTTGGCTTAAGTAGTTCCCACCTTCCCTGTCCCAGCCCATAGTTCCCAGCCTCACATTAAAGCTCATTCTCCTGGTTGTGGCTACATGACTTTTTCTGTGATAACACAGTACTACAGTTGCATCAGTAGCATAAGGACACAAACTATTAGTAGCTGTTGTGTATTTCCATGGCTTGAGACATCCATAGCCACAGGGGGAAAAAGAAATTCTTAAGTAATTTTTTTTTTTTTTTAATTGAAAGAAGGTTAATATCGTGTTTGCAATATGTAAAACCTCATTCCAAAAAGATGTATCTTTCTAGTCATACATGGAGCTGAAAAACTAATGCTTTTCCTTTGCAGAACAACAACAAAAAAGTTATTTATTTTCACATTTCTTACTACAATTTTTTTCTAAACATTTCATTTTTGAGTCACTTTAGATTTATTTTAATCACCTACTTCATTTGTATGCAGGCCTCCACCTGACAGTCTGCTGTAACCAACAGAGACGCTTCTGTGTATCTTGTGATATGTCTTATGGTAATCACTGCTATCTGATCCATGCAAAATCATTTCTCTGCTCCTTCCACAAAACAACAGCTTTTGCCTTTTAGTGGGTATACCCCAGCTTCTCATCAGAACCTGTCCACTGAGTTAGTGGTCAGTCACAGTCACAAAAGACTGTAAGAAATCACCCATCTGAAAATACAGAAATTGTGCCGCAGCTCAGTCTCAGATCTTTGCCACTTCTCTCTGTTTTGCAGTGCACAGGACCAGTTTATCCCAAGCACTACATCTAAACCAAGGGACAAGTATCGTTCCCATACAGCAGGTTTTTAGTCTGTTAGAGATACAGCAAGTGGCAATCTCCACATACCAGAATCAGCTGATTAAAGAGGAGTATCTAGTTGCAATTCTTCTGGGCAATACATTTCTAGTTCAGCTTTTTCATGCTTCAGCAATTATTTGATCATTTCTATATAAAGTCTGAAAAAGAAATACAGCCTTTTTTTTTCTTTTAAAGGAATTATAGATAATGTAAACTGCTGTTGGCTCTTATCAAGTATATAGACCTCAATTTCAAGCCATAATGTGGCTTTGATAAATGAAATGGTATTCAGCAAAGGTAGCTTAGATCAAATCACTCCAATGTTTCTTTGAGTGAACACTCCTGGTACCTCTCTGGCTTATCTCCCATTTCTCACATCTGCCCAGACAGATCCTTCAGCCTTTGAGCAGCACGTCAGCATGGAAACCAGGAAAATCCAACTACAGAGATTTTTTAAAATTTGGATTTTACCTCTGTCCTCTGTAACTTTCTCTATGTCATTTTCTGGAGATGCAGGGGAGCCCATCTCCCTCTCCAGAGCTTGAGACACAACAAGAAACTGAAGTTCTGCTCTAGTCATGAGCTAGTGAGACAAGTGGAGATTTACAGAGAGCTCCAGTAAAGATCCTCTCATAAAACATCCCATCTCTGACAGCAGAAGCTGTCAAAACTCTACCTTACACAAGTGTTGACCATTTGCTCTTTATATAGCCATTAACATTTTTTTTCAGATGTTTCCATGCTTGTGTGAAATTTCTTGCATAGATCACAAAGCAGAACTGTGAAGTAATATCATGTTTTAAGCAGAAATCTGAAACATGGAGCCAAATCCATGATTTTTTTTTTCAAAGCATTCAATTCAGTGTGATCTTCAGACAACACAAAAAAAAAAAAACACCCCACCTTATTTCTTCTGAGCTTGGTAGTTACTTTTTGTTAAAGGGCTTCTCCAGGCTGAATTTTGCACTTAGAGCAACATTTAATCAACACTTATATTGCTCAGAATTGCACTGCAAATGTCTGGTCATTTGACTGACTAATCCAATCTTCTCGTTCTGTGTGCAACAATGTGATGAGGGATGGGGGAAGGGCCCAGTTCAGGGGAAAAGGCCAATCTCAGTATATGAGACTGGTAGATACCCTAAGTGATTCAGCTGGAGCTCCAGAGGGCTCCCCCACCCAAGGAAACCAACCATCCTCTATACCTTAAGCAGACAGCAATAGCAGCAGTACAGAAGATGTTCTGGCTCTATTCTTTGGCAGTCTACAAACCTCTGCTGGTGGTCAGGAGGAAACACAGAGTGACCTCTTACCATGTCTTCTCATTCTTCTCTCAAAGCTGATAGCACCTACTGCAGTGAAAGATCCTATCATGGGTGGCTTGCACTTTGCACAGAGGCACATAAGACAAGTTTCTGCCTTCTCCTTCTGCCTTCCCCTGTGGCATCCCCCTGATCCAGCCTAGCCTTCCCAGTTCTGCAGACCTGGTTCAGTCATGCAGCTATACCATGGTTCTCTTTGCCTGACTGCTAACAGAACACTTCCCTTCCCTGCAGAATGACTGTGAGACTCATTTAATATCTGCAACTCATTTTGAGTTAATGAGAAGCAAGGAATAGTTTAAGCATAACAATATATCTACACAAAGCTCTAGCTAAGACTGCATATTGACTTAACTTAGATTTTCCATTCAATGCTATAATGTACATGTAAGTTACAATGAAATAATTCAGTTTTGTCTGTGGAATGTGTTTCCCCAGGTGATGAATCAGATATACATTATAATGTGTTTTGAAAAACTGGCAGATCCCTGTAAGCACACCTCAGGCACAAAGAACCACAGCATGGTGCACATAGGAACCTCTCCCAGCTGCCATGATCTCTCAGAGGTGACAAAAAGGGATCTCACAATGACACCAAACAGTTCCTGTCTGGTCCCATGGACTTGTTATGTTCAATTTGCTTAAAGGCTCCTAGTTTATATCCTTCTTAGTGTTTCATTCCTTCAGACTCTGCAGAGAAAGGAAATAAATGTTTCTTTACTGTTCCTTCTAACATAAAAATGGGAGGACAGAGCTGTGAATTAGTTCAAAAAATAATTACATTTGTGGAATAAAAATCCATCAGAACTGTTCCATGCTGAGATGCTGATATCACCAGCTGATACCAGGAAGTCCTTATTCCAAAGTTTTCCAGACAGTCAGATGCCAAAGATAGAAAAACTCACAATACGGTAACCATGTTGTTTTTCTTGTATTTCTGTGCCAAATCACCAGTTTTGTTGGCTTACACTGAAGAAGAATAGATCTAAAAGACTTCCACACCACCAGACAAGGTCCTGGACCTGAACTTCTGGTCCAACCCACTATGTTTAATGCTTTATCTCTGCAATTTAAAGCATGTTTTAAAGCTTCCTGTCCTAGTGAATGCCTGGTGACTCCAAAGAGCAGTGCTGTTAAAAAAATGCTTTTATTGCTGTAGCTGTTCACTGACACAAGTTACGTGGTCACTGGACTACAGCAGCAGAAAATGGAAAACATTTAAAAAGTGGGTTTTAAACAGTCAGTGCAAACTGCACTTGCAGCACCTCCAAACACTAAAGTTGATTGTGGTTAGCTGTAGCCTCTTCCACCACTCTCCCTTACCCTAGCAAGGCTTCTCAGTAAGTGTTATCAGCCATTTGATTGCTGGGCAATTGTAGAGGGATCTTGAGTCTTTAAAGCTATTTGTTCATTCCTGACCTTGTCAAAACCACACAAGATTTAAATCCATCTCCACTTCAAAATATTGTTATACCCTCAAGCAACAAGTGGGGAACTCTCCTCATCTCAAAGCTAGTGGTTTCATGAGGATGGCAGAAAGTGGAATATGAGGTTGTGGTTCATACAGATAATGATCTGAAGTTATAATGACCTTTGTTGAAAGCTGCACTGAAGAATAAAGAAGCATTATATAAACTGTGCATCCTTAAGAGAAGACAAAGGTACATAATGGCATCAAAGCCCATTAATTCCTAATAGATTCTTCCACAAAAGGGACCTTTGATATTAAATGACTAATTCAGTCTAATGAGTTATTTTTATCTCTAAAACTCTACCTTAGCAGTCATTTTCATAGAAAAAGACCTTTTTCTTCGGATTTTCAGGATTTTTTTTTTAATATGCATATTTAAAATCTCATGAATATTCTGAAGGCTTCACATGTGGAGGTCAGCAAGGGACTGTGCTAGCACTGCCCTCTTTAATATGCATATTAGCCACTGGTGGCTGGGGAGATTGCTAAGTGTACAGCATAAGCAATTTGCTGAAGCCACAACTCTCTGCTTCCCTGCCATCAAATTTAGATGAAACAGGGTTTCTCTTTACCCTGCAAAACAGACTGTCTTCAAGACTGCAAGTCAATCCAGCTAAGGAACAGGTATTAGAAAACTCAAAGAAAACAAGAGTGAAATAAGTACAATGAAAAATGGGAAAATCAGTATTAGTGTTAGTTAGCTATATGTTGTTTGTTCTCTTCAGTATAGGTTTCATTGCAACATTGATGGAATACAAATTGACACAAAATTCATGTAAATTTATGTAAATGCATATATAAATGAGTTGCAGCCCTCAGGCTCCTGGCAAGTTGCCACAGTGGCTCTGAGCAGAGCAGAGACTTTGCACCACTGTAGTACTCTGAGAGGTTTTATTGTGAATTAGGTTGTGGTTTTCTGAGAAACATTAGTAGCTTTATCAGTTTTTACATAGAGTTTGCCAGGGGCGAAAGAAATACCACTTTGTGAACTTTTGGCTTCTTATCTGAGTCAGTAATAGCACTGAGCCTAGAAATAGCTCGTGTGTGACCATTACAAACTCTTTCACTTTCTCAGTGGAGATCATAGTTACTGTGAGACAGAAACACACAGCTCATGAACATGATAAACTTCACTGGCATTTGTTTGGAATCTGTAATAGCCATGAACTCAGAAATAGCTGGTTCACAACCATTATAAACTCCTTAGGCTTCTCAGTGGAGACTTTCTAATAGCCATGAGCACAGAAATAGCTGGTTCACAACCATTAAGATCTTAGTCAACATGTCCATTGGGAATGTAATGGTTGTAAGCCCAGGAACAGCTACTTCACAATTTTTACCCTTTTTTTTTTTTTTTTTTTTTTTTTTTTTTCCGTACTGAAACACACCAGTGTAGACAAAAATTTTCCAGTTAAAAAAAATGACACAATACAAGCTTTTTTCAATACTTAGGGATAACACAAAAG
>JAOEGS010015258.1:48370-73916 GCA_025447755.1 Corythornis vintsioides
GTAGCCCAGGGAAGGCTTCTTCCCCATTTTTTCCCTTTTTTTTTTTTTTTTTTTTTTTTTTTGTCTTCTCCATACTGAAACACAGCTGTGTAGCCAATAATTTGCCAGTAAAAAATAATGCCATCATACAGGCTTACTTAGCTATTTGGGGATAATGCAACAGCATAAAATACAATACACTAAGGTAAGTGGTAGGACTAGATTCAGGTAGCTTTCCAAAGCTTGTGGCTTATATCTGGTGATTTTCTATCTCTCATGGTATTTAATCCCATTGGACTGGCATTCATGGATTCCAATCCCATCTCCATTCACAAGGGGAAAGGACAGTTCACAGGAGGTGTCACAGACAGCAACAACAGCAAGGATGGGGTGTCATGGTCTGAAAGTGTGATGAGCTGTCTGGGGAGGCAGCTTGTCTTATTTTTCTATATAAAAGATCTCAGGATGAATATGACACCTCTGTGGCCTGCCTACAAAAATATCCATAGACAGGTCTATAGAGGTACTTGATGGATTTTAAACTGAAAATATATTGAGTCTAGCTGGTTGTCTATTTACCCTATGGCCAGACTGAGGTAGCTGACATGCTAGGATTCTGCATGCAGACTCCCACCTTGTCCCTTAACAACCCTTCCACAAAGCCTATGGCTCAGCCATGTCATGATAGGTAGGAAATCTGTTCATGGCCCTCTTGAATCTCTGCAAAACACTAGGTCTTTGCAAAAGAACCTTTTGCCCTTCAGAAATTTTCTAGAGCAAGTGTGTGAGGCCTTTGGTGTCCTCATAGGTCCTTTTCTAGAAACTCTGCATGTTACAGGTGCTTACATGACAGCTGAGTATCATTCACAGGCTTTACCAAAGGAACAAAAAGACAATTCTAATTCTCAAAATAGAAAGGAAGCAAGAAAACACTTCTCTCCTCTGTTACCCTCTCCATAGCATCTGGCTCCACATATTTTCCTTCATATTCCCCCAGAGCCCTCTCCTGTGTGACATCTTTGTCACCAACCACACCAGGATCTCATCTGAAAACACCTCTCTTATCAAAGAGGGAAGATTTTCGGGGGGTGGAAAGTCTCTGCTTTCCCCAGCTCACCAGATGAGTGAGGGCAACAAAGCCTAAAGATACTGGTGGCACAGGAGGAAGCATTTAAATATTTGTATGCTCTTCTCCCTTCTGCTTTGGGGAATTTATTATTTCTTTTAATAAGATGTGTTTGTGTAAAGCAGCACCTATGGGGCCATGCAGCTGTAGTCTTGGGGCCTAATTCTGTTCCCACTGAAGTCAGTGGCCAAATCTCTACTGCTTTGAAATGAAGCAGCCCTGGGCTCTTTGGTGTTTTCTCTGTATTTCCTATGAAGAAATGGTTTTCTGTAAAGCTCTGACATCACATGATGCAACTTCCTGTAAAAACGGTGCTCTTGGTGTGCACAGAGGTACAGAAAAGGAGTGATTTTTCAATGATAATAACAATCCTTTGTGGCACAGCAAGCACAGGAGCTGAACCATTGTAGGATAGAAAGCCTCTGGAGAAAGCATGTACCAACACATCAGGCTTCAGAGAAGAGATCATGTTTCAGCAATTAAACATAAGAGGAATCAACCGTTTTAATTAATTTTACCTGAGTTCTCACTGTTTAAAAATCCCCAGCCTTTGGGAAGGAAAAGGACAGATGGGGCTTTCAAGGAAGTTAAGGGACAAAATAAAGGAGTGAATGGGCAAACTGGCAGGAAAACAATAGGGTGCCAAAGACTGTTGTTTGGGTGGTGCTGGGAAAGGACATTAGTCCCAAGAGAGGAGAGGAGGCATCAAGGGTCTGATCCTACAAATCTTTATTTGCTTATGTGAATGATCTCATTGAACTTAGCTGGACTCTGTGCCTGGGAAACTATTTGTGGAATCAGATCAGAGTGTTCGAGAGCAAATGCTACCTCATGCATTGCATAACCTGCAAACTTGAAGCCAGAGGGACAAATCAGGAGGATGGAAGAGGTGGAGCGAGGAGGAGAAAGGGGTATCAGAGTAAGAAGAGAAAGTAACACAGATGAAGAGATTTTGCTCTGGTGTTAGAAGAATGATGTCATTGATGTAACTGTCACCCCTTGCTCTAAAAGAAAGGGATGATCTGGGTACTTAAGAATGTATCTTAAAAAATAATGAATCTCCTGTGTTGTGGTTTACTTCAGCCAAGACTTAGCCCATGGAAGGATCTGACAATAAAGTTATGAAAAATGTTGATAGAAATGTATCTAGTCTGGTGTAAAAGCCATATCCTACTGAAATATCATGCTAAACTACGATGTAGATGAAAAAAAAAATCTACTGAAGAAATAAACTTGCAAAAGTAAAATTTTTGTGCTGGATATTAATTTATTGCATTTCCCTTGTACTCATTACAGTACCTGCACAGTCTTAAATTCTAAAAATGTATTTGAATGCCTGACTCCTCCTGAAACCAGTAGGAGTTAAGCACTTAAATGTCTTTGAGGGCTTGAGTTCTAGTTCACTAATATTATAAATTTAACAGTACTCTACCTGTTTTCTCCTAATGATGCCTCATACAGTTTCTGATTATTTTGTTTCACAGCACGGGTAGCGCATTAATAATAGATATTTATATACACGAGCTATCAAGAATGTTTTCCAGTGAAAAAGATTTTCACTTCCAAGAGCTTTGGACTGAGTAGTAAGTTACACAGACATTAGTTACTGCAAAAAATGGTATGATGGCAATCGTTATTAGGTGCTAAGGTGCTTCTGTCCTTGCTGCTATGGATGTTTACTTTACCAGCCCTTAGAGAAAAAGGAAAATAGGAGATGCAATGTCTTCTGTTCTATTGCATAACCTGGTGCTAATCACAGAGCAGCTTAATTGACACAGTGAGAAAGCTGATGCTTATAGCTCTAGCATTATAGTCACTCATGTCTTTTCAAAAAAGTTTAGGAAAATAATTTCTAGAAATTTAAAAGAAGAATAATATTGCACAGAGTTATTTTTGTGACAGAATCTTCTTTTAGCCAATATTTTTGTGACCAAAGTTCTTTCATGAAATATTTAGGGTCATACTAGGAAGTGCAAAGTGAAACCCTAAGACACAGTTCTCACTGAGTTTCCAGAGCTAGAATCATACATTAAAAAAACATCATTTCCTGTTATTAGTATGAATAAGTATTTGGATTTCTTTTCTGTTATAATGTTTTGACTATTCAGACTCAAGACTGTCTAAATGCATTAAGTCTGCAAAAAGAACAAATCAAATTTTGACATATTTCCTTCCCTTTATCAAAAATTCTTGCATGAGGTGTTTTTCTCTTGAGCTATATTTTGGAAGTTTTCCCCACCTCATCTGTCTATTCTCCCTTTAGTGTTGTCAATAACTAAAATTCTTTCAAAGGGTCTATAGTGCAATTGCTCATCAGTCCTCCAATTTATCAAAAGATGCTCACGACATAAACATAGGATAATGCATACTCTGGGACTAGTAACTATCAGTAAGCACAGGGTAAAAGGATGTTGAGGGTTAATAAGGTAATGTCCTGTAACAGAGCAGTTTGCTTTTTAATTTCTGTGAAGGTGTAGCCTGGTATTGAAAGGGAGACACAGCTCTGGGAATCCTAGCTGTGGTCATTACCAACATCACCTTCAGCACTGGTTTGTAGCACAGAGCCAAGCTCCACAGCACTGTCACCAGTGGCACACCTCCTTCACATTTGTTGCTTAAAAGGCAGGATGTAGGATGACAAAAACAAGTAGTTATGCAAAAGAGTTGTCTGTTGTCAGTCATATTTCAGGCGAGGTGAAGAATAAAATTGCAGAGGAGGCCTAAAAAAACAAGTTAAAAAAAAATGTGTTTTGATGGCCAATATAGTGCATCTAAGAAAAGTGGTGAGAACTTATGTATTGGCTGGTAAAAACTTATTCATATATCTGAGAAGCTGCTATTCTGCATGTCTGAAGGGGCCACCACTGTGGTGGTGACTGGCACCATATCAAAGACTGTCGAGATCACAAAGTCTTCTCTGGGACTCAATCCAGCTCATACCCACATGTCCCTCCTTGACTACTCAGAGGAAGAAGTGATGGTCCCCATGGTTTTGTTTTTTTTTCCTTTTTAATAGTCAAGCACTTAGAACATTCAGTCTTGTGGTAGGAAAATTTGTATTCTCAGATCCTATGTAATCAATACAGTTAGTCATACTTATTAAAAGAAGCTCATTGTGATGAGCAGGAGACTCCACCTCAAATTAAAAATGTTGCATTATCTCTGTGGGCTGTATAAATCTGGCATGTATTTTGGAAATACCTAATATATGTCAGTTTCAGCTGAAGCTTATAATGTAAAAAGGCATAAGAACATTTGGCAGATAACCTAAATTACAGCTTCACCACTGCAATTTTATTAGAAAACAGATACTTTAGAAAACTAATCTGCTAAGAGGTGTGGAACAAACTGACACTTGTCTTTAATCTCTTTCAGTGTCTGAATTATAGAATTTATTATTATTATCTTAACATATTTAAATTAAAGTCAATCAAGTATGTATCTAAACTCTAGAATGAGTTATTATCACTGTGTCACTGACTTGAAATCTGTTAATTATCTAGGAAGGATCCATTTGGAGACTTGTTGAACAGATAGATATGTACCATATGCCTGATCTGAAGACTTTCACCTGTCATTTAAAATAAGATTAAGCTCTTGAATATCAATACATGAGCGCAGGGTCATGAATCTGAATGAAATGATTCTAAGTCAAGCTCATAATAAAATTAAATTCCAGTTTCCTTTTCTGGAGGCTAAAATGATAAACAGACTTTTCTGTCAGGTCTGATGCTTGATTTAATCAGTAATAAATAAACAATCCTATCACAAGAAGGCTGCCAGCTCAGACTCTACATCAGTCTAACACCTGTGGGCAGAGTACACCTATTTGAAAAATAGTTTTCAAAGAAAGTAGCTTATAGGACATATGACAAAAAGATATAGGAAATTAAATCTTGTAGGGGTCTACAAGATCTGGGGTATTAGCCACTGGAGGAAGACTGGAAAGCATCTTCTCTATAGTGGAACTACAGACACTCAACAGGCTAAATATTCAAGGTGAAATCTTGACTCTAGTCAAGTTAGCATCAAAACTTCCTTAGATTTTTAAGGGCCAGTGTTTTCCCTTATCTCATTATAGTGTCTTAGAACCCAGCTTTGTAAGATGATCAACACTCAGAGTAATGACTCTTCACAGTGCCAGAATTAGGACTTGATTTCAGTTCAGGAATATCTGATACATTTCTTCATACCTTATATGAGAGGAGATGCTGTGTGCCTGTCGGAACAGGTCCTTTATAAACTAGAAGTAAAGTCTGTCTTCCTTATCAAGGTATTGTTTAGGTATCCAGAGAGAGGAACAAAGCCTCAAAAGAAGGAAAATCCCCTGCACTTCCATCCACCCTTCTCTACCCAGGAGCAATGAAATAAATACTGTTTGATACCTGCACAAAGGGATTTTCCCAAGAACCTATACTTTTAATTTTTCTTTGACTAACTGGAAAAGGAGCCAACAAGACAATTTACATAACTGGTTAATAGTATCTAATTAAAAAACATTTTAAAAATCATATGATAACAGCACAATAAAGAACAAGGAAATAAAGTAACCCTGCAAGGAAAACAAGCAATAAAACTTACCTATTGATTTCTTAAAACAGTTTCAATTGTTCTTGGAACCTGATTTAGGGTCAGTTGTGAGTTATGGGAAAGAGATAAATGGCTAAGTCCTAGTAATAGAAAAAAAGTTTCAAATATGGTCTTTAGACTCTAGGAGGAAAAAAAAATGCTGGAAAATAATGCTTTTGTTTTTAAAGGAGAAATATAATGCATCAATATGATTCATTGTTTATATCCCTGGATTAAACAAGCAGGATTCTATAGATGTTAATTCAAACCCATGGAGAAACCAATTTCAAAATCTATTTTTTTGGCTGGTTTAAACATTTTCCTAGCAGCATTGTAACTTCCTGATAATTCTCTCCTGAACTTCTTCAAGAGATGTCCAAATGGGGTAACTTTTTCCTGCATTCCTGCTCTTACATCTTTGCCCACTCTTGTTTCTTGAATGTTCAATCTTATCTCTATTTGTTAAATCTTTTTATCCCTATCTCATCTAGGGATTTTTATTCACAAACTCGAAAGCTCTCATAACAAGATATCTAACATGAAATATTTATAAACAGAGGAAGATTTCAGCTAGAACAAGTCAGAAAGAAGTAGAACTTGTTTTGACCACTCAGCAGCAAAACATCTCTCCCAGTCACCACTTGAACAGCTTTCTAGCACCCCTACAAAATTACCTCCAGTTACAGACCTTGCTAAAATCCTGTAGCAAGCTGATTATCACCTGAAGCAAATAAGTGATATCCATGTGTCCCCACATAGTTAAGATCTTAATGATATCATATATGTTGATTCTATTATGTTTCTGCAGGGGTTGGCTGACGTGACCTGGTAATTCTGTAGCAAAAACACACCTCTCCAGCAGCAGCAGCAGCAGTCTCAGAGTTTGATGCTGTTTCCCATCACGGCAGCATCTGAGTGCTCTCCTTGTCAAATCAGTCTCATTAGGGAAATACATTTCCTGTGAACCACAAAGTTGCAGCCACTCTTTTTTTTTTCTCCTTGCTTTGAAGTTTTGATAGCACATACTTTATATCTTTGCCTGATGACTTGCATGTTTCTTGGGTCTTGAAAAAATGTCTTCATAGCCCAAGAATGTCTACAATAGTTCAAAGCACCAGACCATACACATCTTTGGAAACAGCAAAATAAATTCTTCCCAAAACTTCTAAGGTAGATTAAATAACCTTGCAGACTTTTTTTCCCCTTAATTCCGACCTAGACAGCAGTGATCCTAAAGCACTAGGGTGTGTATCTTTGATCTTTTTTAGCCCTTACAACGTCACTACCATGGTTCTATTATTCATAAAAAAATTACAAAAATCTTATAACAACTCCTTGGAAGCTCTTGGCTTCTACAAGAAAGAGCTAGACAGACCTGTTCAAAGAGAAAATGAATTGTAGCACAGAAGATTTCCAAAAGGATTTTGCTGAGGTTCAGGTGCAGAACAAAAATTTAATCTTAACCCTTTTAACAGACCTAAGTATACTGAACGATGTAAGATAGCATTAGAAGTAGTCTGAGATAACAGTATCAGCACCAGCTTAGCAAAGCATGAGCAGCCGTTGGAAACAGTGTGTGCCTAGCTTAGCTTTAGTCATGGAAACAAGAAATAACATGTTTGGAAAGCATCAGTAGTGAGAACATCCAGATTTCTAAAGCTGAATGAGAGCCTTCAATGGGTGAAGGTCAGAAAGCAGCTTTGACTGTAAACAAAGGAGAGTTCTGTCCCTTCTGGCACTGAACCTGTATTCCTGAATAGATTCCCATCTGTACAAGCCCTAAAACCTTCTTAAAACTCAAATGCTGAACTGAGGTTAAGTTAGGTAGAATGTATCATAAATGTCATACCCCTGCAGCAATTTCTAGAATATTTTTTTCTGTTTTATTTATTATTCACACAATTGCAGATCTAATGCATTCCATATCGCTGTTATATATGGTAATAACAACTAGCCTGCACTGCATAGCTCTGTATTTTCTTATTTAATCATGTGTTTGAGATTTTAAATAAATTTATTTTAATCTCTTACTATGGGAATATGGTTCATCTACAACTGGTTCTTCAAAGCATCTTCTTTTCCAGTTGTAAGGTTCAGCACAAGCACTCTCTTGTATCAGTGCAAGACTTTGAGACTGGCTAAAACTGCTTATTGAAAGAGATTTTATTTGCAGTAATGCCCTATATTTAAAATAATTTTATAAATTAGTGAAGGAACACTAACTCTTCAATCCTCCAAGACATGTTCATGATGAATCACAAAAAAAGTGTTAAACAACTCAAGATTTAAGGGTCACATTATCCAGAGGAACAAATATCTTGGTGTTTGAGTTATCCTCAAACAAACTCTCTCCCAAGACAGATATTGTTAGGTGCAGAAGGAAGAAGTTATGGAAAACAATTCTTTACTGTGCTTCAAATAGTTACAGACTGATTACTTGGTTTAAAATCAAATGGAAAGAAATAAAAGGAAATAGTGTCTGTACTTTAGATCCACCCAAAGACATTTTTCTTCTTCGCTTCAAATACTGATGTTTCCATGCAAACTATTCTTAAGATGAAACCCACTCTCAGAAAAAAACCTTGTTAAGGCAAAGACTCCTGTTGAGGTCATGTTCAAACTCAAACCTTTACCTCACCACAGATACCTGTGATCTGTAATTTCATCAGAATTCTAATTCTGACACTTTTCCTGAAGGATTATTGGCCCTTTCCATCTAACTTTGAGACTTATAAACGTCCCTTTAAGGTGAACCCATCTCCCAATAAACAAAAACTTGGTAGGAACTATTTCTGTGTTTAATATAAACAAGTCATTAACCCCCTGGGGAGACAATGTTCTCTCCTGGTGTTTAAAGAATTCAGCTCTCAGTGTATATATTATTTGTAAACAAAAATCTGTATGCCATGTCAACATCTAAATTGACAATTGTATTTTATGTAAGCATATAAATGGCAGCATGAAGTGGCTCACTATGTGTTGTTGATTGAAGGTGAACACCATAAAAAGAACTACTAGGAGCCAGTAGGTTTGTCATGACAGTTTCCCTAGTCTGGGTTTTGGAGAGTATCATACCATACTTCACATTCCCCTATGCAAAGCACTCATGGCTATGATGATGAACACTTCTTTCATTCCAAAACTAGAAACTGTTCTTCATTATATAATTTCTAAGTACAGGTCAGTCAGGTGTAACAAATAAGGCCCACAAGCTCCCAACAGCAGAATTGCTACTTTATTAAAGTTGGATCCCAGGAAAAGATGAACTGCTCCCAGCTGGCACCAGTTCTCAATTTCTATCATCAAAGCTGAAAACACAGCTGTCACCTTGACATCCTTAGCCTTTTGTTGTCACTGTAAAAATCTGTACTTACATCAGTGTTTAGAAGTTCTGCTTCATCTGTTGCTGAACATTATCCAGTTGTGTTCACTGCAGCCTTTACTGAAAACAAAAATGAAATCCACAAAACTTAGACACTAGTTTTCTCTAATGGCAAAACAGTGTAAAAGAGTTTGTCACTCCCCTGCCCTGGGACACACGGTTCCCTGCTTTGCAAACTCACCTGGCTCAGAGCCACAGCACAATGACCTCCCAGCTCTGCCAACTGGAAGGGCTGCAGGGATGCTTTGGGCTGCTTTGGGCTGTTTTCTGATCACAATTACCAGAAGGTTGTTTGTTGATTTGGGTTTGGTTTGGTTTTATTTTTTTATTTTTTTAAAAAAAGGCTACTTTTGAAGATAAATTTTGATCATTTCAATGATCTGCTTTGCAACATCTCTACAAGTAGTTACATCAGCCCAGCTAAAAAAGTAGTAGAAGAAACATTGCAGAGAGTGGGAACAGGTAGAGGCACAAAGAAAATGAGAACTTCTGAATCTGTTTTTGCTGCTGAGAAAAATGTTACTGGGATGAAATTTTGGGGGTATGGCTTTGTTCAGGAGAACAAGCTAAATTTTTGCTGTAGAGAAAGAGAATGCCCACACTCCCTCCCCATGTCTTGGCACCCCTGCCTGTCACTTACCTTGTGACAGCTGTGATTTGCTTGGTAGCACAAAGGGACAACCAAGTGTAATGAATGCATTAAAATGATACTAAAATTCAGTGGAACAAAAAACTAGCAGTGTTGATCTGGGGTTTTTACCTAACTGAATGAGCTAGCTTAAAGAGAAAGGGAAGGAAATTATGAGTGGGACAAGAAATGAGAAGATGTGGGAAAGGGTCAGGGCAGGAAAAGAAAGAGGTGGAGAAGGAAAAGGATGATATGCAGCCTGTCTTTTCAGGGGTAGCAGCTATTCATCTGGCATCAGGAACATTTGCCATTACTCTTTGGAAAAAAAGTAGCAGCACTAATAAGAAGATAACCATTGCAACCAACAAAAATTATTCACTTGCAGTCAGGACTCTTGAAAGAACTGGAGTGACATTGCTAAGCAGAACTCCTCTCTGTGGTGAACACACAGATGTGTATGTTCACACTGCTGGCACTTCAGCAGGTGGAGATGAGGAGCTGCACCTCAACCTGGGAAGGCTGGGGCTTGGAGCAGGGCGTGCAGCAAAGCTGTTGATGTGTTCACTCTCTGACATAATTTTTAAATCCACCTGAGAGGCAACTTCATGACATTGAGCCATCCTTCAGGGACTCATCTTATTCCCAGACCTTCTCATCATACAACCTACATTGCTTTCAACACCTCCTAACTTTCATTTAAGCCAGCAGTATTTGTTGCATGTGGCTCCAAAGCAAGAGAAAATAGCAGGATGCCATTACCAGAAATCATTTCAATGCTGCTGTTCAAACGAGTTGTGTGTCCTTTGCATTATCTACATGATTCAAAATAAGAACTGACTAGGTTCTTTGCAATAGTAACAGCCTTGCACCGGAAAAAGGAGTAAGAAGCCTGAAATCACTGACTTCTCATTGTTAAAATAACATTATAAATGATAAATTACTAAAATTTCTGTCTAATGCAGACCTGCCATTATAAGAAAGTACAGTTCTTTCTGATTTTTGTCATTTTCATAGAAGAGACTTTGGTTTTCTTTGGCATGCTCCATTCTTTTACTCTGTTGCACTGGAATTAACCCCTGATGGAACAAAGAGCAGTCAAACACACAGTAATTTAGCATGGAGTTAAGATACCCAAAACAGATGACAGAACCTAGGCAGTCTGAGAAATTAAACTGAACCATTGGTTCCACAAAGAAGCAGGGTAAACAGCATCAGGGCCAGCAAATAACTGTGTCCTTTAGTATGACTGTGAAAAATATCTTTACCTACTAGCAAAATTGTGCATGTGTCTGGAGTTTCCCACCTACAGTTTATTAATGATAAATCCAGGAGTCATTCCCTAAAGCACTGTCTCATCCTGCCATTGAGCTTGATTCTGAGAGCATCATCTAATTTTCTACTGATCTCTTTGAACTGGGGGGCACTCAGTACCTCAGTACTTCTCTGAGAGGGGTCATAATCTGGATAATATTCAATGGTTTTACTGCAAACAAGTCTACCTTCTTGTGGGTTGTTTGTTTGGGTTTTTTTTAATTATTATTATTATTACCAGCCTGTATCCTTTAAAAAGATCATTTTCTCCCTCAAAAAAAGTAAACAAACACCAACAAATGAATCTGTTAAGAAACATTTCTTCACTCACTTTCTTTTGTCAGCATGCACCTGACTGCTGCTGTGGCTGACACCAATAGCCTTTCCTCTGTTTACTTTAAAGAATAAGGCACTGCTGTTTGATTTAGTTTTTCATTTGTAATGCATAAGCCCTCTCTTCATGCTGAATTCCAGAGAAAAGGAGCTAGAGTTACTTTAAATATCATGCAAGGTGCCTCCAAAGACAGAGCTGTAGATGTAAATCTCCCTAGCAAATTTATATAACTGAGATTTATAGCAGAGGGAAAGAAAAAAGAAAAATTAAAAACAAAAACCAGAAAACAAGCATGTGAGCACCAAGTTCCCCTGGTAGCATTAATGTGACAGGTGTACCTCAGCCCAGCCAGTCACTTTTTATTTAACTGTCAGTACTCTTGTTTAATGCTTCTAGCTGCATTGCACCACGATAGTGTTTTGTTCTAAAGGTCAGCCACCCACACCAAAGTTCAAAAAGACATTTAAGGCAAACAAAAAATTAAATCAAAGGTGGCTTTAATCAGACCTGACTTGAGCTTGCTAGGAAAAATGTTCATTAATAACACAGGTTTCAAATTTTAAAGAAAAAATTCTTGTCAGGACGATATGAACTGCAAAATGAATAAGATATAAAGAGCTATATTCTTCCTTGTATCTGTTTAAAGTACTCAAGCTATCACAACTACACAAGGAGGAATTCCTATAATTGTATATGGAAAGAAAAAAGCTGAAGAACAGGACTTAACTTTTCATTCTTAAGGTAGAAAAGGACCATTTGACTCAGGAAACTCAGTGCAGTTAATTAGGGTGTCCAGAACTGGTTTTAAATGATCAGTTATGAACCTCCAATCTCAGGTCCCTGATCTCAAAGACACTCTCCAGTCATCATACTGGAGGTTCCTAATGAAGCTGTGATGGTCACTCCAGCATTTAATATCAAGAAAGTGATGATCAATCCAGAGCCCTGCTATCTGAGGCTGCCAGATCCTTCCTCCTTATCAGCTGCGAGAGGCAGAAAATAAATGGCAATGACTAAGTTAGATGCCAATTAAAGATGTCTCTATATAGCTCAAATAAAGCCAGTCTAGAAGGAAAAAAGATCCCTTCCCTTCTTTTATCTTTCCTTTCCCATCTCTGGAAGAAGGTGGCAGAGGAAGCACAATAACACATCCCAAAAACTGGGGATCCCAGTAGGTGGGAATTTTCCTTCTTTGGCCACATTGCCTGGGTTTTATGATGCCAGATGAATAAAGCAGACACTATGTCCAAGAGGATTGGAGACATGGTAACAAATGTGAAATTAAATAGGTTTTTGGTTTGGTTTTGTACAGGACCAAAACACAACAACAGCTGCTTGAGGTGCAAACACAGTCCTCTTGAGTATGGAAAACACTGATCAAGTTGTTTGAATTGGTTGATCCTTGGCAAGGAAAAGAGGATGTTTATATAAATCCTACACTTCATCTCAGATAGCAACATAACAACGTCTTAATCTGAATGACATGGGCCCTGATCTTTCAGACTCTTTGTGTGAATACTTCCTGATGAATTCCCTGCATCAGAAACAGGTTACTCATCTATTTCGAAGTGCATCCATCTGATGCAAATATTTACAGTTCTTTATTAGTCAGTGACAGTCCTTGGGTCTCTTAACTGATTTCATGATAGCTCGCCTGCACAGGAGTCCTGGAAACACCTCTAGGGATGTACAGCAATCTCTAACATGCATCTGACTATGCTAAGGTAAAGGGAACAGATATTCAGGTGGGCTTTCCAGTACTTTAAAACTTACACAGGGATTTACAGCTCCAGAAAACAGAGATTGCAAACTGTCCTTCCAAAGAAAACAGTCTGAGCAAAGCTGAGTATCAAACTCAACCATGCTGAACATGGGGATTTGGACTCTGTCTCAGGAGTCACCCATATCTAATCTTCAAACCTTTCAGACTGATTTTATATACCACAAAGCAGGAAAAACAAACATGTACTCAACAGATATTTTTCTCTCTTCTTAATTTTAATGTCATTTTGTAGTTTAGACCTAGGGTCAATGGTCTCTTTTTTTTTTTTTTTTAATTTTTATTCCCGGGTAAATCAAGAGTTCAGATACAATTTGCTTATTTTCCCACGTGAGAATGAAAAACAAACAAACAAACCTAAAAAACCCCAGTTGAAAGTCCTACTTTAAGGAGTTTACCATTTTGTTTGTTTGTTTATGTGGGTTTTTTATTATCATTTGAAAAGGCATTTCAAGTGAAAAGCAACTTTTAGTGTAAAAATTTAATCTGTTCCTTTTTGAATGCAAATCTTCTGAAGGTTTATACAAAAATTATGTGCATTTCAAGGTACATTCATACTTCTTCACCTCCTTCAATACGGCTAGGCAGAGGCTTAACTTTAAGTGTTTGTTCAAGTGTTTTGCTGCAGAGGAACCTCTGAGACCTTGATGGCAGAAGGCATTGTTGTGGTGATTTCAGACCTCGAGGCAGGAAGGAAATTGCACATGTGGCATCTTGCGAAACACAGAAAATAACACTGGGGTTTTTTTTGGAAAATATAAAAGCGGGCTTCTCCTTGGATTCTAAATGGACAAATTAATAGTCATCAGCAATGGCAAGGAGAGGAAAAGAAAAATGATAGAGAAAGCGAATAACGGAAGAACAGATGTCTTTCTTCTTAACAGGCTTTACTGAAATGCTTTCAAACAATTGCCTTTGGATCAAGAAGAATTCCTGAATGATTTTGCAAAACAAAGTAGAACTGCAAGTGAAAGCAACACTCTGACAACCAAAGGAGATGTTTCCCAACTCAAATCTAGTAAAACAAAAGGTCGGGGAGACGGGAGCGGGAGGAGGGGGGTAAGAGGGGCAGGGGGGAAAGCCTGACTCTGTGAAAGAAAAGAAAGCTGTTTTTAGAGGGATGGACATGGCTGTAAAGATGGGAAAGCACTTCTATTTCCTGATGTTTCAGTGGTACATCTATATTCTCAATGTTTCAAAACCCTAGCACGGAGCAGTGTGGCTTGTAAGAGCATTTGTGTTTCCATCCTACTGCCGCTATTTTGCATATGAATAGGAGTGTTTGCCTCTAACCTAAGATATCCGTGTGATTGTGTTATTGAACAAAGCCAGGGCACAAAAACAATCTCCCCTTGCTGTACAGTCCACCTAGAGCTGTCTACAGGAACTCAATGCCTTCAAAAATACCTGAAATGCCTGCACTTCATCTGGACTGCACTGAGAGACTTTCCTAACCTTCACTCAACCTGATTTTGTTAGGGGTTGTCTGTCACCTACACTTTGCACTCTTGTGAACAGGGACTCACTTCTTTGTTACTTTAAGTCCTTACCCAGCCCATAAAACCCATGGTCCATCACCACACATAGAGCATGAGGATTGTTTTTTTTATTTGGGATTTCTGAGCGATTGTGCAACGTTTGGAAGACTTCCATTTTTGTGCCAAACTGCACATATTTCCACTGAAGGAGGCAAGCCTGGACCTTGCCTCATACATGGTTACCTCAGAGCCATTGTGCAAACAGCTCCAGTCTAAGAGTGTAGGTTAAAAGCTGTGCTTACCCGTGCAGAAACACCACTAGTAAAGCCAGAGAGTGTCTGAACCACAACCATCCAAGTACCTGACAAAATATCTTTCACTGCAGACCCTTATATTAACTTTCAGTTTCCTTTTGGAGTGGAAGACCAAATAAAGAATCACTTGGAGAAGGGCAGCAGTCAGAACACCTTCCAGAAGAGCAGCCATTTATCTCGCTTGCCATTTGTCTTCTGCCCACTACACACAGATGCAAGCACACCACACCATGACACAGGCTTCACTCTGAGAAATACCCAAGAATCCAGCAGTGACAACTGCAGGGCACTGGCAGTTCATGAGGACAATGAAAGTCCCAAAAAAATGCCAAAACACATGTGTTGGTCCCTAAAATCTCAGTTTGGAGTTGAAGAAAATGGATAGCAGCCTGACGCAGACTGGAAAGATTTGCTGCAGTCAAGCATTATTGTACAAACTTCCACAAAAAGCAATGAAAAAGAAGAATATTTATTCCTGTATTCCAGGAACTTGACTGAATAAGCAATGGATGTTGCTTACCATAGGCTAGAGAAAGTTCTCTGCCAGAATAAGATTTTATTCATGGTTTAACTATGTTAATTCAAGCAATCCAGACCTGGCACTCAGAGGTTTTAGTTCCACAAACACTTTGGTCTGGCACTGAGGCCAAAAGAAGCAGTCCCATTCTCCCATTGCCTTCATTTTTTATCTGACTCATCATTGCCCTCTCCCTTGTTCTGGCATCAGGAGTCTTGTGTCTGTGCAGGGAACCAGAGTGGGGAATGGACCCACATTTGAGCCAGCCAAGCCCCTCTCCCTGCCATAGCTTTCCCCTGGATAGGTTTCCCTGCCCAGCACACTTTGCTGATGCATTAAACCCTGCAGTGGCACCAAGGAGGGTACAGCTTAAGGTTGAGAAGGAAATACACACAGAGGCATGAAGAAGGCAGGACTGCTATTCCAGTGGCAGTTCTCTCTACTAGCTTAACTTGTCTGGCAATGACTGTGGCATCAGACTCATTCTTTCTTCCTGTAGCCTCCAAACTCACTGACCTGTTTTGGAAGTGCATCCTCCACAATGCCATGCTGCAAACAGGTAAGAGGATGTTACTTACACAGGATATTTATTGAAGTGACTGCATAGAGCTTAAACAAAGAAAATATACAGCACATGCAGAGAGTATGCAGCATATGTCTACTATGCAGGTTTATAAATTCTTTTATGTAAAGGTGAATATCCAAATCTGGAACTCTAAAGGTTGCACTTTACAAACATTGGCACTACAGTGTGTGATCCAGAAGGAGAAATGGACCTAGGTTAGCATCAAACATTTAGTTTTTTTCATAATTGATGGCTACCAATAGATATAGGAGAACCACTGTTGAAGAAGACTGAGTGAAAAATGCATGGCAAAATAATCTGATTTTAACAACAGTGTAAATAAAGAATATTTGGTTTTCTCAGCTAAATACTGGATAGTCTTTAATAAGGGGAAAAGCAACAATATTTTTCTGGGATCAAAAAGCAGCAGTTCATCCACTGGCAAGAATCACTGTAGAGTACACAGAAGAAGAGTGAGGAATTAGACTGTACTATTTTAAAAAGCTGCTTTCCTTTACTGGAACTTTATTCACTAGACTGCTGTACATTAACACCAGGAGAGTATTTGACATTTTTCTGCAGTTCTTAGAAGTTTCCTATTTCCCAGTACCAGTCAAACTAAATATTAAGCATTTCCTCAGTGATGCTGTTTGTTCTTCAGTGCTTCTCAGACTAATCTGTTGACAAGCACACCCAGGCACACACTTGGGTCATTGCCATTTGAATCTTTCATGAATTACATACTACCAAATGCCATGTTTCAGGTGACTTTGGGCAAGAACAAGGGTATGGTTTCTCCCCAGTAACACCTTTGTTTTCCAGACAATAGGATTTTCCAAGCAGACTTTGCTCTGGAATAGAGACTGCTGGAAAGTAGCACAATGGCACCTGCACCTCCAGAGCTTTCTCTTCTTATTCCTGTCTCCTACTCTCTCCACATCTCTCTCTTTCTTTCTTAACGTGCGTTACCCGCACCATTCCCTGTGTCCCTACCACCCTGGTCCTCATCAAGACTCATCCTACAACATTCTCCTGGAGAGTAGATCCGTGACATGGTTGGAAGACAAGCAAAGGTAGCCACTTCCAGTCAATTCCCATCATGCTGGTGAGGTAGAGGACTGTGCAGGATACATCTTACAGATTCAGCGGTGTAAGATTGAAGGGGATAAGGGTCAGAAGAGAGGCAATGGATGGGTAAAACACCAAAGAGCAACAAACCAAAGTTGCAAATGCTACACAAGCATCAGCATCTAATAATTCTGGTACTACTTGATACCACATATGTTCAGAGCTGAAACATGCTACCTAGCAGTTCTGGAAACTGGGGAGGAGGGGGGAGAACTGTTGCTATTGTTTGGGATTTTTGCTGTCTTCTGTTTTCTATTTTCCTATGAAGTGAGCAAGTAGAGTGGTTACTGTATAACATAAGGCTGACTATTAACTGACAAGTAGGCACACTAAATCTGCTTTTTGTCCCCTCAGGCAGTGGCCCCTAACTCTTGGCTCTGAGACAACATGTTGAGCACCAGATTCCTCAGCATCACTTGCAGCCATCAGGGGAAGCAGATTACAGCATCAGACATCACTTGTGGTACATTACCTCTCCAGAACATTACTGCAGGAGAGTGAAAGTTGAGGTTTTTTGGGATTAGCCATTGGCCAAAAGGCGTCAGAAGGATAAAATAACTGAAGATGGAACAGGAGTTGGGTGATGACAACAACAATGTTGTCCAGTTACCTGACAGCTCATCTTTTCATGGCAACAAGCCCTCAAAAAGAGGACTGGGCAAGTCTTTGTTTTCAGTGCTTTTTCACAAGCTCCTTCCTTAAGTTCATGAGAAGATAAATACCATCTCTGCATTGCTTATGGGCTCCTGGTGCTACAATGCATTTCATGGGGTAGCTAGGAAACCTATGTCTTTGTTTATTAAAAAAAAATAAATCCAAACTTATAAACAAAAAAAAAGGTGTGGAAGCATGAGAATGTAATTCAGATCACACAGAGCTAGTCACCTGGATTGGGACGATTGTTTTCTTCAGTTTAGAAAGAATTACTTAAAATGTTCTGAAGTTCAAACTGGCCCCACACGTCTATTTATGTTTTAAGTTTGAGCATAAAAGGAAGTTATTAATGAAAGTTAGGTTGCAATGTACTGCTGATCCATAGCCACAGATATGGCAAATTCCCACCAATAACTCCGAAGGTGTTTCTCTCTTTATATTCAAGTGTAATAATGGTGATGGAAAAAGATGCTACCTGTACCTTTGGTGTTAAAGGCAGCAGCAGTAATACCTATTCAGCAGAAATGAAGGGATGTCCAAGCAAAGGAGACAGGTACACAAACTGGCTTTGCAGATAATCCTGGTCAGCCTGACTTAAAGTGAAACACTCATTTATGGATGGTATTGTAAGCATGCATGTACCTGACACTCTCCAGATTTGGATTATACAGGTTACATACAGATAAATTAATCCTCTTCACCGCACAACCTGATTGTGACTAAGAGAGAGATGATCTATCTTAAGGGATCTTATCTTTGAATCCCTGCTCTGCATTCAGGAACATTCCCCAGACAGGGCTAGCAATCTTATATAAATCACATCTTTTACATTGAAGTGGATGAGAAATAGCTTTACTGGCCTCTTGCAGCTATCTCAATTGGGTCAGTGTCTCTCTTCTCAAGTGTAATGGGCTCCCTCAGGTTCACCCTAGTACACTCACAGTGTGACAATGTCCTTCCTACTGAGTAACTTTTTAATACCCCGCAAGCTCCATCCATTTCTTAGTTGTGCTGTGAGTCGAGTACCTGCAGCAGCACAACTTGCCTTACAAGTTGCCAAGGCTACCTCAAAAACTCTTCCCTCCTTTTCTCTTCTTCATGTATCCTTTTCTTGGTACACAAATGTCAGCAGTTGTAACCTACTGTAGGGAGGCATCTGGCAGTGATGGCTGCCACAAAGGAGGAGGCTCTTGCCGAAGATGCTCTGCCAGCAGTGTTATGCAGACTCCCCTTCTCAATTCACATTTTCTTGGCACCTACACCCCTGTCTGACTGACTTTTAAATGGGCAAAGAGTCAATCCAACAGATGGGCTGGGTGGCAGGCAACCAAGACGCTATGAATGTACATTGTCTGGGTGTGGGGAGTCAAATTGCCAGTCAGGAATATCCAAGTAGCTGCCCGTCACACAGCTATGTGACGACAGCACAGAGATATGCTGTGAATAGCCAAGTTTGAATGTCTTCTGTAACAGCAGCATTTGCAGACAGAAAAAGTACAGTAAAGTGGTGTTGCAGCTGACCACACTTGAGGGGAATCCAAGAAGAAATCGTGACGGAGAGGCAAGTCCGGCGGAAGAACAACTTTCCTCTCACAAAGAAACTGGCACCGTCCCCCATTACAATACCTTTTGGCATCATGGCAGAAGATTTTAACACAGGGCACGGCAAGCAGCAGAGAAAGTTTCTCTTTCGTCTCTCAGGAGCCTTTTAAAATTAGTACAAAAAAATGAATGTTTTAAATGTTTTTGCTAAGCAGTTCAACAGGCTTTGTACGGTTTGTGGTGGCCCCTGCATGCGTGGTGTGAGCAGACTAGCCTAGCAAGTCTAGTTACCAAGGAAACAGGTTTTAAACTTGAAACATAGGTAGTCAGGATGACAAAGAGACCTTACACTTTTTTGGAACATATTTCTTTTCTGAAGAGGGAATGTGTAAGCTGGCTTTCAAAATACTCCTCACTGTGGTCACAGGGCTGGTGGAAAATGTTGTTGCATTGCTGACCCTGACTCATTGGTCTAGAAGAGGAAACAGAATCTGTAACAAAAGATCATTATGCAGCATTGCCTAATGATTTATCTTAAAATAAAGAAAATGGGGAGTATAAGAACACAAGGACTTCCTTTCTTTGAGGGAGACAATCAATCACATTTTTGCTGTCCTGAAATGAGATTTTTTTTTTCACATAAATCTTTTAAGTCTCAGCATTATGGCTTTATAGGAAGAGGAAATTGATATCAGCCATTCCCTGACAGAGAGTGGCACTGAAAAGAAAGTCTCTTTCTTCCAGAATGTACTCATTAGTTCCCTCTCTCAATCTGACTTTGAATGCTCTTGATTAAATTATTAAAATAATTTCATCTCAAAATGGCAGTTTCTAGGGCAAACTTAATTAAGCTGCGGGATTGAGGAACAGAAAAAGTGTGTGCAATGCTTCTCGCTTTGTGTGAACTCCTGTGCTTAAATAACCACACGAGGGCCATTGTAAGCCCCTGCAATATGTCGGGCATCTGGCCTCCCTGATTTCCATCCACCTGATGGGCTCTGCAAGCCCAGCAGTGATAGTTTACTGCTCACTGCTGGCCACACTGTTCCAGCCACTGCTCCCTTCCCTAAAGGCACCAACTCTACCTATACTCTGAGCGGAGTCACTTGGTAGCATCTTATTTCATAACCCCTCCAGAATACACTAGCTGGCCACAGAGAGCTTGACAAATCATTTGGTGCGTGTAACAAAAAAGGAAGAAATTCTGCTAACTTCATTGTCATTGCATCATTTTAAAAAAAAAAAAAAAAAAAAAAGTTGCACCCTCTGTAGGCTAGCACAGGGAAAATGGTGAAATTATTACTTTCTCGACACTGATCAGACTGTCTAGACCATCAAAAACCTGAATCTGATTTCTCTGCAAAAATAGCACCACAGCTTTTGTCAGCAGTGCAATATTAATGCAGATTGAGATCTTTGGCATTGTTTCTTTTCAATTTCTCAGGTTGTCTTGTCCTGGCAGTTTAGAAATACAGGGCTTCATTTGATAATGTTTACACTGCACCTAGTCCTTTAGCAGGGCCATTGGTGTTAGTGGTGGATGTATCACATAAATCCACCCTTTTAAACAAATCTAGAGAGAAAATAACATACGATGCTCAGTCATAACTAAGCAGTTCTGTTGACTTCAGTGAGGCTGAATAAAAATAACTGCTAGCAAAACTTGGCTCAGAAACTTAATAGAAAGAAGAAAAGGAATCCTTAAACCACAAACAGTATGTGGTTCATTTTGCAAACAATTGCTTAACTCACCAATCTATCAATGATAAAAACAAACCTCCCCCATTGCTCAGTCAACAACAAGAAGAAAGAACTAGGAAAGCAAAATTGCCAACGACACACAAATAAACTAGAACAGGAAAAACATATTAATGAATATTCTTTTAAGAGGTAAACAAAATGCTGGCTTCTCGCCAAGGAGCCATGCATCAAAACCAGCTAGGGGATCCCAGAAAGCACAGCAAAGCAGCCGATAAAGCCTCTTTAGTGCTGCAAATGAGGCGGACACAATCTGAGCAATGGCTGCGCCACACACCATGCAGTGGAGGGGCGAGCAGAGGGGCCAGTGGCCCTCCTGGGCGTGGGGAAGCTGTGTGTGCGGCCTGGCCGGCGGTGGGGGGGCTGCAGGCCGGGGGGCTGCTTGCCTCCTGCAGCTGCCTTTGAGGAAGGGACTGAAATACCTCGAGGGCCCCACTCTGGCCCCCTCAGTGGGGAGAGCACAATGGCAGGAAGAATCGGCCGAGGTTGATGTTTTGTGGCATTCCCCACTGGTGCTGCCGGTTGAAGTGGGAGCAACTTGAGCAGACCCCGGCAGATGATGCATCTGTTCCCTTAGCTGTCCCCGTCCCAGCAGCCAGGAGCCTGGCAGTAATTTCTACCCTGCTTCTGTACCCACCACCGTAAAAGCTACTGTGTTTGCTGTAGAATGATGCACGCCACTCTGTGCTTAGATGGATTCTTATTTCTTCCCTTGAAAGGCTCCTGAAAAACCTGAAAAGCAAAAGGAAATGTGAAAAGTCTCACTTTTCCTTGAATATTCTTCCAGAGTGACCCTGCAGATTAATGCTGTGAGACAGGGCTTCAAAAAGAGTTTTACAGAGCTCTCACCCTTACTACGTTTCAGTCATGCGGATTAATGTGACAAGTTAAATGGATGCACTAAGAGAGGTGCATAGACGATGGTTCAGGCTCTGAGGCAGGAAGATGAAGTCTTTGGTGGCTGACAGAACTTGGAGGTCTGTTTGAAATTTCTCTTTTAATTCAGGGGAGAATAGATTTTCACCTTTGCAAATCTTCTGTGCTAGATAGAGGACAAGTAAAATAGTTGCCCACTCATCAGCAAAATAAACCAAACAGACAATATCCTCCAAATATGTGTGTATTGGTACACTGATATCTGTCAAGCTATATTTGAATGTACACAAAACATTGTAGTAACAAGTATAACTAGGTCTTTAGCACAGTGTCCATTGATAAAATCAGAGTTCTGCTTCTGCAGAAGAGGAGAACCAAAGTCTTTCACTGAACAGCATGGGAGAACTTAACCCACATAGCAATGATGCACCCCCACATACCAAGAAAGTACATTGCTGCTTTACACATCAAATTGAGGACAACCACAGTGTAAAATGACAGATTTGCTGGAGTTTATAATTTGGCACAGGACAGGCAGTTCAATGGCTGAGGAGTGTAAAGGCAAGTCCAAACACAAATGAGGTTCTTCTGACCATGACCCCTAGATGTTTCTCCTAATTTGCCTGTCTGTAAATGAAGAGCGAAGATCACAGATATAACCTGGCCTTGTGGTTCTCCAAGTACATCACATAACAAGTGTGCTTGTTAAACAAGAAAAGAGCAGGTTTCCAAAATGAAAATTATGCTGTCTTGAATTTCTTTGCAGTGCTGTTTTTTAGGTTTTGAAGACGTTGGACTACAGCTTCTCAACTAGAAATCTCATTTTCTATATTCCTTTAGAACAGAAACATACTGGTGTCTGTTACCTTTTGAGAAATACAAAGTCAATAAAGTAATGAAATGTTTATATTGTTCAACTATTTCCTGTGAAATAGTAAAACTATTTTACTACTGAAATAATATAGCATCCAGCACTGTGATGTTAGTCATGCTGCATCAAAGGAAGAGAAGGAACATAATATACTATTCCTCTTTTGTCAATCTGTTACTAAGAAAAGACTCTACTTGAAGTAGAAACACTTCAATATTTGTTCTTTAGATAAGTAAGGTTAAATTTTAACCTTTACTCTTCTGAAACCCTTAGAGAAGCATTCATTTATCTGCAGCTGAAATTAATATTGGATTGCTTTATTGATTCATTGGATAAAGGCACAGACCAGCCATGAAAATTCCTCTCTGCTTGCTTTGACACATTGAACAGAAACAACAACAACAACAAAAGTCATATAATAGCACTATAGCCTTGAGAAAATAGGCAGGCATTGTGAGGTTTGGCATTCTAGGAAAAAAAAAAATAATTTGTTTGTATATGCCAGTTAAGAATCAATATATTTATATGGAACATGGATATACGGATAGACATTATAAATAACTGGCTATAATTATATTTCCTGAGGTACTGCTCATAGGCAATATTACACCACTACACAGAAAAGCCTTCACAGGGCATAAGGTTTGAACAACAAAATATCAAAAACAAATAAACAGCCTCCCAAACTGAGTGAGAGCTTCAAGTGCAGTAAATCACCATGAATGCAATGGTGGCATATTCCTAATCTGCAGCCACTGAGACTGGAGCCCCAGGGTTTATCTTTGTGCAGCAGCTTGTGATATTTAGACTGCAAATTGGCAGCAGTAAAAGGGCAATCGGTGGGTATATTGTAGGTGAGCTGGGTGACCCTGCTAAGGGCAAGCTCGGTGTGAACTTACTTCCCAGCCTCTGTGTTTATACCCTGATCCCATGGCAAGTGCAAGATAATTTGAGTTAACTACTGTTCCACTGGGAAGGGGTAAAACTCCTCACAGTTACCTCTGGATTAGAGTAAGTAAAATGCCAGATATGGCAGTGTAGTTGCTGTCCCTGATTTCTCCCTGTCTTTGTAGCCTGTTTAGGCTTACACACATTTACATGAACTGTGACAGCTTCACCATGGTTTATCACCCTGCTGAAGTAATGGCCCCCCATGCTGAACCCCCCTGCACTTTCTGTTCCTTTTGTAGGATGGACATACTTGTCTGAAATGTTTGATGAGAAGAGGCTGCTTTGTCAAGCTGACCAGCTTCACCCTAATGCCCGAGGAGTGTTGGGAGCCCTGTGTGAAGACCCTGCTCTGCCCTGAGCCTCCTCGGCAGGGGGGAGTTGCCAGTCTTCCCTAGTATGTGGGACGGTTCCTCTCCTGACACATGGAAACCATTCATGCCTCCTGATACAAAATGGTTTTTTTTTTGATTCATCATGTTGAGTAAGTTTAGTCTTCAGCTGGATAAGAGCACTCTTAAACAAATGATCTGAATTTGAATTGAGAGTATTCTCACCAGTTTCTTTTCCTTCAACATCTTCATCTAAATCAGGTCAACTGCCAGCAAAGGGCCAGTGTTACAGGATTATACCTTGTTGTTGTTTGTTTTTTCCCCAAGAGTGACTGCACTGTCAAATAGGGTCATAATATATCGTAAGCACCACAAATTTAGACTATGCTTTGGAGACCTCCATAGAGCATACCAGGGAGACCTCTCCACAATCACTTAGTGTATACATTTGTCTAAAAAGCCATTATGCCTGGGTAAAAAGGAAACTTTTTAAAGTAATTGGAAGCATATATTATCTCAGCTGTTTTAAGATCAGACTTTTCACACAAAAATATTCTAGTGAAGATGTCATAAATTCATCCCCTTATACACAAATTTCCTAATGATCTGATATTTTGAATTAAGGGTACACCTCAGTTCACTTCTTTGGGGACAATCTATGTCATGTTACAAGACCTAAGTCCAGACCCTTTTGCTTGGGCAAAATTTTTTTCAGAGTTTGTCTGAGGCTGAATGGGAGGCTTGGATGTTCATCTCTGCAATACAGCTTCCTCTGGATAATGACTTAATGGAGAAGTAATAACACATTTCAAATAAGATCCTTACTTAATGAGAAGGAAAATTATTTTGAGGAGCAGTAGCATAAATTTCAAAGACTGAGGTAGAATAATACATTAATGTCTAATTTCTTTCAAGTGTGGGTGTTCAATTTGACTGGTCCATCTGCAGCAAGCATGTTTCCAAGTAAGGGAATCTTGTCCCTCTATTTAGCCCCTCCTTGTATTCGTATTAATGACTGTTTAAAGGCATGTCTAATTTCATCTTCTGCCTCCTCCATTTACAATATGTAAGCATAGCCTGATGTTTATATCTTATTCCTTGTGGAATAGTAGCTAGCATTTTGGCACTAGTGCTCCTCACCTTCTAGACGTACCTTCTACATTTGGTTTAGCACTTACTGGTGCTTTTTTATGATTGTATTAGTCACTTTAAGCAGAGGGGTAAAGAGAAGATTGAAAAGGGCCCTGTACAGAAATACTAAGGATCAAGAAAACTTTTCAAAACCTTTGGCAGCCACGTGTTCAACACATGACACTCTGTTGCCTAACAACATGTTAAAAAATTGTGAGGGCATGGCTTATATGAAGCAATGCTGTGTGTCATATCCATCCCACAGGACACCATTTCCCCATCCCTAGCTTGAACATTGTAAAAACATGTTTAGTTTGAAACAT
>JAOEGS010015258.1:74016-111765 GCA_025447755.1 Corythornis vintsioides
GAAACATAGATTAGACACATCCCTATAATAAATAATAATAATAAATTTAAAAACATCCAAAACAAAACCAACCAACCAAAAAACCCAAAACCCATAAAACAAAGGAACAACAACAAAAAAACCCAAAACAACACAAAAAAAAAAATAAATCCAACCAACCAAACAAAAGGAACACAAAGAAACCCCCAGAAACAAACAAAAAAACCCCAAAAACTCAAAGAGAACAGAATCAAGCAGGAATCTTTATTTTCAAAAATAAATGGTGACATTTTTCTGTCCCTAATATTTTGGTAGATCACTGAGATATTTAAGAGTTTTAAATCCTGTTTGCAGAAGTTAGATCACCCCTAAATGTCACAAATCATACCCTTAAACGAGAAATATATATAATTAACTGTGAATTAAATATTTAGGGGTCCTAAAAAGTAAAAATGCCATTCATTAAATATCTGTTTGCAGACTCTTTTAGAGACTCTTGTCCCTCAGTAAAGGCCAGGTACAGGTCAGGTGAGTTGTGTAGTGTATCTTGATGTCTCTGGAAGAGATAGCTGAAGCTCCTCAGAATGGAAAATTAATCTGGGAATGACTGAAGCACTAGTAATATACGGAAAGATTTGCCTCCCACAGAGCATGAAGGCTTGTATCTCTAGTCCAATCTGTTCCCTTTGCACTATTCAGCAATGGCTCTCCCAAGAGTCGAGTTAGGTTGCATTTCCTCACTCAGAATACTCACAAATGAGTTAAAAATTAGCACAGCAAGACACCTGAACCCTTCCTTCTTCTCATTCTCTTGGAGAACAGAAAAGCACATTCAATGGTCCTGAAGAAGTCAACTTGCTAATCCCATGGTCATCATTAAAAGGTAACTGAAACCTGAGTAACCTTTTACCTTTTATAGTGGTTGCAAAGGCCACTCTGAACTGGAGAATTTGGGAATGCTTTGAAGCTCCAGAGCACAGGTAAGTGATCAAGATAACTTCATTCCATGCTGGTGTGAGACCTGTTCATGTATCAACCCCTCCCTGAACCCTGTACCACAAAAAGTAAATGAAGGTTCTTGGGAAGCCATGGACTGCTTTGACATCCTCAAGAAGGCCAGTCACTGGACAAGGACTTAGGAGCACCACTCTGAGGTCAGTGCACCTACTGCTCTGCTTGGAAGTAGCCTGTATCACACAAAACTGTGCTGTGGGTGGGCTGAGAATCCAGAGGTTTCCTTTATGCTCTGATTATCAGAAATTGAACCCACCAATAGGTTTCCAGATCTCTTATCAAAATCATTCTTATTCTATGGTTCTGTAAGGTACCATTCACATACTGTTGGCTTTTGGATAGTTATCTTTCTCAAGAGCCTTTTCAAAGACTAAACCAATTGTTCTTTGAAATGTAGGTACCAAAAGAGGTGTCACTCAGACACTCCTCAGCTTAAGCAAAGGAGATCTCAGCAGGACTCTGCTGTGACATAGACAGCAACCTATTTATGAACCTAATGTTGTCATACCCTGCTGCCCATCACCATATCCCTGCCATGAATCAGTGGCCCTCACACACCTTGGTGCAAAGAACACTGAAACAGGGTCATATAGACAAGTATAAGGGATATTCCTACTCACCAGGTGCAGAGCACTCCAGTGATCCTATGGTGTCTATGATTGTGTCCTGGAGCCCCTGTGCACAAGCCAGCAGATAAACATACCTACATAGAGAATTAGGTTCCCATTCACCTTGTACTAGTGTGACCATACAGCATGTATAGATTGCCTTAACTTGCAAGCTCCTTCATGGGAATTCTGTGTGTTTCCCACTCACCCTCTGTGAACAGTTCAGTTCTCACAAGAATGTTTGAAATCTAGCTGCTCAGCTTCACCACACATAATTACCCAGAGGCTCTTAATCTATTAAGCTTTATCAGAGTACACCTACCACATACCCAAAGGATTGGGCTCATCAAGCAATGTTATTATTTCTGCTTCTCAAAAAAATGGATGAATGAAGTAGTGTTCTTCCTATCTTCCACTCACTTTTAAAACTGGAATTAAAATTAAGATAGAAACTTATTATTTGCTCAGATACACAATCTTTACCTTTATAATACTGATCTTTTTATTCTTAAACAAGACTTCAAGTGATTTAATGATTTTTCAGAAGTGTTATATGTGTTAAAAGGAAAGTAGGTAAGTACATGCAGAGCAGTAAGATTTATTCAGAGAAAGTGTTTCTATTTAGAAGAGAGAATAAACTGATTTTATGTAAACAACCAGAAAAACCACCCCACACCTAGAGAAAACAGACACAAATACTTTACTCCTTTCATAAATAATGTATTTTATTGCATATGGCTATTAAGGAGAGCATCCATGATCAATACAGACTAAATACAATACACTACTCTAGTTCCATTTATTCTGGTCTCCAGCAGCATCACATTTATCCTTATATACAGTGTGTACATTGGAAGACACAGCAAGATAAGTTAAGTCTCTTGTCATATCACAATAGCAAGAAATATATTTAACATCTTGATATTCAGAAACAATACGTACCCAAAATGAAAACACTGCTTAATAACTGTTAAGGTTATATAGCAAAAAATATTTTAAATTTAAGGTAAGTCAGGCAAAATGTACAAAGACCCAATATACATTGTGAAGTTTTAGCAAACATAACATTTATACATTTTGGTTCCATTCTGTAAACTAAATTAAGAATGTAAGTATTGCATATGCCTTTGTGAAATATACAGGATAGAGAAGAATTGACTATGTTGTCAAGTTTTTGTTTTGAAGTTGCTTTATGCATTTTAGCCATTTGTTTTAGTGGCATGATTTCTTAATTGGTACAGAGGGCTACTTCAAAATAGAAGTTCAAAACATTGAATTCAGAAGGTACCACACTCAGTGCTATGGGGGCATCCTGACAGAAATGTCAAAGGTTTTTGTGTTTCTTTTCAGTTCCAGACTTGAACAAGCAGCATTTTAGAATGTCTTAGAACCATTTATAGTATTATTGTTATTATTAAAAACAAACAAAACAAACAAAAAAACCACCAAAAAAACCCCACAAACAAAACAGATCAAATAGATAAGATTAGCTATTTAAATTGATTTTAGATCAAATATTGTATGAACCTATGCATTGCTGTGATTTAAGACCCCAAAATTTACACTGAAAAAGAAAGTGTGTCATGGGGTAGGGAAGTAATTAGTTTACATTCATCTTTGTCTTGTAATACAATCCTCAGTTCTAAAAATTCAGCATGTAAGCAGGAAGAGCTCATTGCGGTTCATTATTTTTGTAAGACATTGACTCTTGTCTTCCTCAGAAAAAAAAAAAAAAATCCCAGAAGATAATGCATTGTTAATAGTGAAATACAGATTCCACCTAGCACAATGATTTAAAAAAGAAAAAAAAAAAAAAAAAGTAGTATCACGTAATGTACATAACTTTGTAATTAATACTTAGATGTCTATCAATCAGAGCAGGCACTGGGGAGGTACCCTTAAAATGTATGCAAACTCTTTTTAGAAATTTATCAAAGGAGAAACAAGGAGGCATGACATTCTGCTAGTCTGCTGCAACATGACATTTGTGACAGTAGCCACCACATCACTCGGATATTCAGGCTACTGGAAATGTGATGCAGGGGTGGCCTTGAAAAGAACTCGGGATAAGTGACTGCAATGGTTCTTCTTCCCTGTAATGATGCCTGCAGCTGCAATGGTGCTTTCCTGGTAAAAGGCAAATATCAGGATTTTCTAGATGGCAAGATAACACTGTGTTAATATTAGCGCTAGAATCTGCCCAATACCCATTATCTTCCCTGCATTCCTAGCATGCCTATGTGGATTTTTGGTTACAAGAAACTGCAGCTAAGAACAGGGTTAGCTGACAAAAGAGAGTCTGTAAATAGGAGAAAAGGCTTTTGCAATCTGAAGTACCTACATAAACACCTACATAGAGAGGATTAAACAAGTGTGTCAAAGGTACAGAGAGATACCCCCAATACAGTTTGATGTTTTTAACTTATGTTGCTTCAGTTACACATTTTATAGTATTTTTAACTGCTCCGAATCCTCTGTTCAAGTCTGATTCACAGAGTTCCATCGCATTTTAGACTTTTCAGTGCCCTGGTCAGGCTTTGTCTGAGCAGCAAACCCTGCGGCTAGCGATTCACAACCCAGCAGCAACAGCTGTACACGTTGCAAGTTCAGTAAGGCTGATGACCGTTCTTGAGAGAGACTCAGCATGGAGAGATAACAGAGGTCCTGTCAGACACCAACACTGCAAATCCGGCTTTACTTTGAACTGAGGTAGTACTGTGGTAGGCTTGAAATTATGCCAGTAAATACCAGATCTCACCGCTTCAGCAGGTGTTACAGAATCCCCTAATATGCCGAAAAAAAAGAAATACAGTTTGTCTTTGCAGAAAAAGGAAACGAAGGCATTGGCCGTTAGTAAAAGAGGCCGGCAGAAAGGTTCCTACGATCTTAAAGAGCATCTCCCACTTCTGTCCAAACAGCAGCAAAGTGATACCGTAGATGCCACGGACAGGTAATGAGTTAGGCAGGTTGCTTTCCCTTCCTCCCAGATTTGTTGTACAGTTTAGTCCACAGCAGTTATGGAACTGTCCGGACCAACAATAACAACTGCAACAAAAAGTAAACCTTAAGCAGCTTCACTTACCAAAAAAAAAACAAAACAACAAACCAACCAACAAAACACCCCAAAACCAATAACGACAAAACAAAACAAAAAAGTGTATGCTGAGCAGCTTCTTTGAATGTTGTACTCTGTTGTTTGAGGTCATGGTGAGAAAACTAACTCCTTCACTCTGAAAAGAAAAATGAAAGTCAGTCAATAAATGCTGCAAAGAAATCATATTTATGTTTCAAAACACAAAACAAATACCACAGATTATTCATATTCAGAATAGGTTTTCATGGAAGAAAAAGAGAAAAGCTATGCAATAACTACTTCTATATTTGCACATATGATAAGGTATTGCAATGTCATTAAAGGGAGTACTCTCCTGTCCAATACCACCTTCTTTTTTTTGAACTTTTCAGCTGTGGCTCCTCAGACCAGCAAACCATAGGAGACAGAACTGGTTAGAAAACCTAACACAAAATGCCCCCAGTTCAAGATGTGACCATCACTGTTTGCATCATTGGAAAAGGGTTTGCAGAAAGTAGGTACATACTGAACTGTCACCTATGTACTATCAAAAGCTATGCATTTCCAGACATTAAAATCAAGTATGTTGAGATTATACTGCCTTTAGGGAAGGAGTCTTCTAAAAACTTAAGTTTAGAAAGCACTTTCTGCTTATTTTGCTATTTGATTTACTAAAGAACTATTATTCTTATAAATAAAATAAAAAAGTGGGTAGGTATGCAAATGGAAGGAATCTTCCCCAGATTACTGACCACAAAACTGCTCTGAAAAATTGAGATGAATTATGCAGTAAAATAGAAGCTGATTACAAAGTGACCCATACTATTTTAAAGAATGTAGCTGACTCCTTTTGTGCTTTTTTCACTGTAAAGATTTAATAGATAGTATGTGCCACAACCATAAAGGCACATTATTATATTTGCTCACAATATTAAGATGATTTGTTAACATGTTAATTAAAAAAAGAATAATCAAAATCCTTTAGAATATTGCTTATTGTGTAGATTTTTCCTGTTTGCTGTAATATTTGGAAAGCAGCAAAGCACAAACAGCAGCGATTAAAACACTGAGACTAAATTCTACATGAGAAAACATTGACATTTCATTTCAAAAGCTTCCAACTAAGTGGTAAATCCTGACACAGCATCAAGCTGCAACACTGCATTCATGCTGAGTCCTATTAATAGCATCTAGTTAATTTAGTAATTTATAGAAATTTTGGATTATGTTGTCCCCAGGTTTGATGGAAATTTTTCATTTGAAGATGTGTTACACAAGTTTTCCTTTAACTGAAGTTCTCTGGAACACTTTGTGAACTAACATGGTTACTTAGAAGAGACATAATTAATTTTGATTGTATTGATACAAGAAGTCAGTATTTCTGTAAATTTTTAATTCCTTTGGGACCATAAAACTAAGCCAAATTATATATGAAACCTAGATGTCAAAGTAAACATAGTGCCTATCTACAAATTTCAATCCATATAACCTCTGATAAACCAATACAAAGGATTTTCCTTCAAGTTTACACAAAAACGAAGGTTGACATATCTTGGCATAGATGTGAGAATTGCTAAATTGCTATTGAATCTCTCAGAGCTAAAGTTTACTTAAGGAATTAGTCCTGCTGGAATCAATTGGAGCCGCTATATGATCAGATACTTAGGATATTACTTAGGATTTTATTTCCTGACACAGCTTGAGATGAATTAATAGCTTGCCAAGACCAAAAGGAGAGCATCTCATTGCCCCTTTCCATTGGCATTTATTCGCTGCTGCTAACTAACTGAAATCTACCCATTCAATCTTCAGAAAATGAGTTTTTGTTGTTTGGGCTGCAAGGGTGTTTCAAATTAAGAAAGTAAACTGTCTTCTGATGCAATCAAGGGAGCCCCCAAAGTGCCTTCACCATCCAGTAAGACCGAGTGGGAGAACATGTGGCGGGATGGATGGTTCTCAGAAGGGAGTGGAAATCCCTCATTTGAGGAAAAACCACTGAGCAAACCCTTTTGTTTGGACTTTTGTTGAGAGAAGCAGGATAGATGCATCACGTAAACAAGTTAATGTTTAAAGACATTCTCACTCTGTGTTGCTGCTGTCCTCCTCCAAATGGAAACCAACCAGACAACTAAATTTAGGTTCCCAAAAGTGGCTGCATGAAAGCCAAACAAAGTTAAAGAAAATAATCATGCATTCAGCTAGGGAGATCAAAGGAAGACACTTCTGTACATGCAAAAAACACATGTATGTTTCCAAAAGTATGTCAGCCTAGGGCGGTCGTCAGGGAGGATTACTAGCATCTGAGTAAACCTGATCTTGTTCTGACAGCCCAACAGGTACTTTCCAGACAGAATTAAACTGAAGCAGGTGAAGTGGCCAATGCTTCAGAACACTTCCAAGCTTTGTTCATAGGGGTTTTTTTATAGGTGGATGATAGCACTATGGGTACACTCCTAAGAGTCTATGATGCAATGAACTTGTCATTCAATGAGTATGTAATGCTGAGCTATAACTCAAAAACTAACCCAAAAGTAGTCTTCGGTAATTAAACAATTTCCTCAGACTTCGGTAAGTTTTGAATCATGTTTTGAGTAAGCTTCGCATCAAGAAATAACTACTGCTACCACCTGATCCACATGTGATCCATTTGATCTAAGCAATGTCAGCTTCAGAGGAAGCCTACTTGCAAGAAATAATTTGTAAGTTCCAAGCTAAAGAAAAAAAACAAAACAAAACAAAACAAAACAAAAACAAACTTACATGAATATCACTGTTAATTTTTACTTCAGTGATTAGTATCTTTTACTTATTTTAAGTCTCAGGTCAACATTCCACTTACATTGCAAGTCTCACCAGTATGCATTGCCTTTGTCTAGGAAACTAAACAAAATTCCTACAGGACATGATTGTATTCTTTGATAACTGCATTCCCCATGGGCACACTCAAATCAAAAGACAAAGTCCAGCATCATGTCAATAATGAAGTTTTATCTTGGTTTTGGGCTTTATTAACAAAAGTATCCATAATCACTGCTGAGTTTCCAAAACTACTAAGTCATCTGATTCTGCTAGTGCTAGGAAACTACCAAATATTCAAAACCACTGTATATTTAATATGGTGAGTAGACAATGGTTTGTCAATTAAAGAAGATCTAGTCTGTTTAATGATTTTCAAAGTCAGTAAGCAATGAATAGAAATTTTCTTAATTCCTAAAAATAATTCTCATCTGCTAACAAACACACAGACAGAAAGAGCCATTCATGTGGCTCACGACAAAACACGTTGCTGGTTATTCATAACTAGTAAATTTATTCCACTGGCAGCACGAGTGCCAGAGTGGATCAGGCATCGAATGCAGAACCCCCAGCTTTGCCGCTGGCCTGACTTCAGGCACATTGCTCAGTGGCTTTGTCCCTTTGTTTCCCCTCCTGTGCTGCCTGCCAAATTGATTAAGTCTCTGATCCCACTAACTAACTTTTCCTGGAAGAGCAATCCTACCGATAGAACCGAATCTGGAAGTTAACAACACGTCCGTCTGCAGGCATCAGGCCAGGCCATTGATGTAGCCCAAAGAACCAAATCACACCCATGGGGAGATGTCTTTGGCCCCCTCGACACCCAGGAGGAGATGCGTGGCCCCAGGTGAGGCAGCTGGCTGGCCAGAAAAGACAAGTGTCCAAGTGTTCCACTCACTAGCTAGCTGCATTGCCCTTTCTACCCTCCAGCACCATGCAGTGTACCTGGCTGGGCACCCAGTAGGGCATGGGCTGACAGGCACCTGCACAGGTTGTAGCCTTGCACCTCAGCAGCATCTTACCTATGCCCAAAACAGCCAGTGGGGTCAGCAAGCAGAGCAGGGAGGTGGGTGACAGGGGCTGAGGGTGGAGAGGGACAGCACAGGTCCCGATGGCTATACACCTGTGCCAACCTGGCATCAGTAACAACGGGAGATGGTCTGAACCAAGGGCTGCTTTACAGGAAGGTCTATAGGATGCACATGCACACATTGTATGTAAGGTCAGGAATTTGGTCAAGCATCCCAGTGTGAATGCCAGGATGCTACTGGAGAGGTGCACAGTAAGAGCCAAATCCTGACCTGGCTCTGACTCTCAATAAGCAACTTAATGAATACTATACTTAATATGAAGCACCTAGGTAATCCTGCTAAAGATAACTGAACAACTCAGGTACTGAGCTATGGCTCTCTGTAAGTAATTCCAGGGAATCTAGCTCTGCTCAGTGGGACCACTCAAATGAAGTCCAGCTCAGTCATAGTCACAGCAAAAGGTTTCAATCAGAGCTTCAGCTTCAGCCTAACCAACACACTCAGGAAAACATCAAGTAGTATGTTCTAACAGTTTACAAAGCCCATGAATAATATCCATCTGAAGTAAAATGTTTCCACATTTGATGGGAAAAACAAGTTAAACCATTAAATTAAAAAGCCATGTTGTTATTATTATTTTTTAAACAAGTCATGGTTGATCATAATTGGAGACATGCTGCCCCAAGTAACTAGGCTCTTTTGGCATGTTATTCCACTAAGAAACAGAACAAAATGTTATTTAGATATGTCCTTGTTGTTTTATGAATTTAGAAAAGTGAACATCGGGCCAACATAAATTATTCATGACCAATAATTAAAAATTGTTTAAAAAATCACTTAATTTATTTAAAGTAGTTAAGTAGGGATTTTGCAGCCAGTTACCCATATTAAAATTAGCTGCGTAGTCCTTCTAACTCTTGTGTCAAATAGTTAAAACACATAACTTCTTGAATTGCATGAAGATAACCACAGGGAAAGATATTATCTTCTAAAGTGGTCAACAAAACACTAGATTATGTGGAAAAAGATGCTGCATGTCAGCACCTGCAAGTTTTTGTTTGGCTTTGGTTGGGTTTTTTTTGTCCTGGCATACACATGAGAGGCTAAAATGTTCATCTGATGGCAAGGACAAGTCCCCACAATTTATAAAGAGCATCAATTTTTGTCCAAAGGTACTAAAATCAAAGTAATCAGTATTTGATACCATATATTTACATGACTAACACATTTTACCTGCAATCTTATGCTAGAGTTTAAGCAGCAGAGTCTCCAGTGGAAGTACAGATGATGATGAGGGCTATGCTTAGTTGATTTCACAATTCAATCTAATTTGTGTTTCATATAATTTTGTCAAGGTTCTTCTAGGTTTTGTAGTATGAATAACTAAACATTAAAATGTAATTATGTGGAAAATAAGGGATTAAACTTACAAATGTCATTATAATGAATTTATAGCTAAAGTGCTGGTCCAGAAATACATTTCCCATATCAATTATAATAAAAATAGGCACTTGAAATTTAAAATGAAGGAACTAGACATGCTCATGTTTCCAGGATTAATTTAATAGAGTTACTATTATATCTCTTCATTTCAGAGCTACAGCCACCGTATACTATTAAACAAATTTGTATAGATGAGATTTAATCCCATGATTAGGGATAAAATAAACTAGACAAAAAAACCCAAACAAACAACAAACCTCAACATAGCACTACCTAAAATTTGTTCAGTTATTCTCTCCCTTGTAAGCTGGGTATAAAAATGTTCCAAAAGGTCACATGAAATTAAACAAAATCAAGCTAATTTTTCTGAGCAAACAAAACACTAGGAAAATAACCTAACATTGGGAGTTTGTTAAGAGGGACAGAAACACACACAGAAGCAGATGTGGAAACTATATAGAAAATTTCCCACTGAAAAGATTAGTCTGTGTTAGCCAGCCAAAGAGCCACTCAACAGTTCACACGCACAGGATTTAACCATCGTGCAACAAAAAGTCATGTTCTTGGTTGATGAGCACTATCATGCAGCTGGAATTGCCTCCTACTTTCCAACCATCACACTCTTCCTTTATCAGTGAAGATTCAAAGTCAAACACTGCAAACACAACCTCAATTAGGTGGTTGGCTTGATTTTTTTCAGCTCCTTCCAAGGAGAGAGCACAGCTCTTACCAGCAACAAACTATCAGCAATAATCAAACTCCAGCACCAAGACTTTGCATTAAAAAAATGAGGCTGGAAGTTTCTTAAGAGACAGAATTTTTGCAAAACAACTTGCTCACCTTATGAGGGATGAAGGAAGGGTTTGGTGAATAATACACTGAACTGCCTACCAATCCCATCTTCAAAGACACTACAAAACAACTGAATCAGCACATCTGCCCCTACAGCATACTCTAGGCAACACTCAGCTTCTGCCATCCTTAATGTGCATCTCTCCTTCTCTGAATTACCCTACAAGGAGATAGTCATTTTAGTTCCCTATAGTCAAAGAGAAGAAACACTTCTAAGGAAAAAGTATTCTGTATTATTTCATATTAGGCTTAGATGAGTAAGAGTTATGGAAGATGCCCAAGTCTGTGAGGTTTATGACTTGGTACTCATTTTAAAAGCAAAGACAGTATCTTCTTACATACATCTACAGTTGCTGGGAAGTTTACTCAGCTGGGATGTCAAAGGCATATTTGTCCCTCTTCTAATACATATCAGTAGTCATTAACAAGGGCAACAAGGTCTGACAAGAAAGAGGAGCTCTTAAGTAGAGCTTAATATTCTCACACAACTGCCAACTGAAATGCCATCAGTGTTGGTGGACTTATTTCAGGTAGGTAACAGGGTAGGAAAGGAACTATAATCAGACTTCTGGTTAGATCCACAAGAGAGAACCTGACTGCCTTTCCAGATATCAATGGCCCATATCAAAGTCCAATGCTTTCTTCTGAGCTACTAGGTTACCTCCATCCCTATGCCTGAATACACAATGTTAAGAGTGCTCTCAAAGAGCTTAAAAGCATGCATTTTCTCTCCCTCACTTGGGAGAAAAAGCAATCTTTTCCAGTGATTAAATTGAAGCATTATTCATATTAAAAATTTAAATATTCATAGGAACCAGGATAAGGACTCATGTAAATTGTGGGAAGTCATGTTCACTCTCCCTTTCCATTACAGTGTATATCTAATTATTCCATGAAAACAGCTTCAGCAAGAAAGAATGAGAGCACTCTACCAAAGAATATGTGGCTAAGATGCACTAGGGATGGGGAGGGGAGAAAGAGGATTGAGATTGTTTTTTTCAGCCAGAAAGGTACTGGGTGTTGGTTAATCCTGGGCGAGTGCTCTAGCCATGGCAATATCGTGGGCAGGGGAATAGAAACACTTCATCCAGGCACTTTGTGAAAGACTGATCCCTGCCTCCATCGTTGGCAACAGGACTTAGGGACCCAGCATCAAAGGAAAAAAAAAGTCTTCATGCATTCCTTTGTCTTACAGGCAGACATTTATCTTCCAGAAAGCAGAATGATTTTAAACACAAGGCTCTCTTCAACTTTCAGACAGCCTGGAGTTTCACACCTGAACTACAGACTTTCTTCTGCTTGTTCTGAACTGGGCACACATTTGCTTCATACCCCAAAGAAAGCTGAACTCTTACTTCCAATGTACAGTTAAGGCTCACAGTCCTCCATATACCATCGGATGCTGTCCTTCCTTTGCTCTATGTACTGACACACACTGCAACAGGAATTGCAATTCCCCTGTACAGATGTTCCTTAGCTGCAACCCAAGAGCACAATGGAGAGGCCCAGAAACACTGTTCCCAAGCATTTCTACACAACCCTGTCAAAGTGGGAGGAAAAGCCCTGTACAGCTGGCTGACACTGTCTGCAGGACTCCTGGGAGAAGAAAAAATGTGCTATATGTTACCTGAAAACGTTTCTAAGACTTTAATGGGAAATCAGTTGCACTGTGTAAATGGATGGAGAAGAGGGAGGGAAAGGAAATGATCTGTGAGAAAGATGTACATAGTTTCTCAACAAAGGTCACTATTTTGGTCATTTACTTTAAGTCTGCTCTTTCTTTTCCTAAAAAGACACGAAGAGAAGAAAACGAGGTATTATCCTTTTCCATCATTTCCTAGGTTCTCAATAGTTGACACAGGTAGCTCCTACAATTTATTTTAATTTTGATCAAATATTTTTCAGTAGGTTTACACAAACATTTTTTTTCTGCTGTTTCAGTTTTGGGGTTTTTTTTGTGGTGATTTTTTTTGGTTGGTTGGTTTGGGGTTTTTTTGAGGTTGGTTCTATCTAAGTTTAAAGATTTATTTTGTATTGGGCTTGTTTTTTTCATGAGATATTGGGGAATAATGGTTAGAAAACGTAAGAACAGTTTAATTTCACAATTTTGTATCTTTTGAAGTATCATCACTGAGTCATTAAACAGCTACATATTTCACTTCAACTATTCATCTTGTTGCATATACTACCCCTGTTCTTTTATATCTCGTAGTTCAGAGTTGTTAATATAGTCACAAAAATCAAGTTAAACCCTTAACCTTTTTGCTTTATTCATTCCACTTGAACAATAATTCAAGCTTACATATATGCAAATATGCAATCATTTGGATGAATAACTAAATAAATAACTACCTAATAAATAAATAAAGTATTTCCATTAATAAAGCAATAGTCTTATTTTAAAGGCTTTTTTTTTATTCTGTAAACTTTAGGGGGTTTATATATCTGTTGTTAGAAGTATCTATTAATGGGGCCTACAGTACCAGGCACTGTACATGGACATAGGCACAATGTAGTCTTCTACTAACCACAGAAAATTAACTAAATATAATTGTGATTATAACTTACCAAATGCATTGCTCTTGTTAGCAACACATAAAAGAACTAAAGGGAAAAAAAAAAAAAAGGCAAGTGCTCGGAAACACTACTGCAAAAAGAATTTGGAAGACTAAATTTGTCAGAAAAAGCTACTACAACAAAACCTTGCAAGAAGGTAAATTTCCTCATGCTTCCAAAACATTTACAAACCCTTCATGATGAGGGGGAGCTAAAACCAAAGCACAGCCCTACCAGTTTATGAGGCATTAGGGACACAGCTCCCAGCCACCACTCAAGCCATGACCAGCAGGTTTTCCTCCAAGCAGAGCAAGCTATTCCTCATTGCATCACCCAAAGCATGTGCTTGGTACTTGTGACACCCAGACACCAACAATTGCTAGGTTCAGTACAATGTCATGGAATGGGTTTGTTTTGCTTCTTTTTCTTAAGCCTTAAAAATATTTCAGCAGGAACATTATTTCTGACTGAATTATAAGTTTAGCTTAGCTCTGGTCAAAAATATTTACAGGTATTTCTGCTCACTAGAGTATTAACAGCTGCTCTTTTATAATCATCTGTGTTTCTTGCTGTATGCAGCTGTACTCCTGACTCCTGTGGCATCTGTTAAATGTATGTAATACAATATGGAAATCCATAAATTCAGTCTTAGTAATATATGTAGGTAGATTTAGTCCCAATTTAAGATACTCAGAAATCACTACAGCTACACATGAAATGAGTCAAGTGGGCTGAGCTGATAGCCCTGAAGTTCTGAGCTGTAAGAAAGATTATTATGGGAAGCCCCCAGAGAACACACTGAGGACTCAGGGACTCCCTCCCTGCCTGAGGCTGGGTTTCCCTGCTAGGTAATATCGGGACAGGACAGGGGTTGGGAGATGATGCAAAACTTCACCTTTTCTTGTCACCTTCCATGCAGTCAGAAAGTGACTGGAGTGTCCATGACATGAACCCAGGGCCTTGAAAAATGTCTTAGTTCTACAGTTCAGATATGGGATTTGGGATACAGATCCCAGAACAAAAAGAGTTGAGTTTAAGCAAATATTTTGTGATACCTCCACAGAGAATGGTCAAAACAGCTTATCCTTTTCTCAGGTACACAATGGGGCTGTCATCATCTCTCCAACTAATGTTTATGAAAATCCTCCTAGCCAGCTAATTAATGACCATGAGCCAAGCTCTCTCATTAACACCCTTGGGACTGTAGGTTTACAACCCACAGCTACACTTGGCACAGTGGGTACTCCAGATTCCCAAATTTACCTGTTGATTTCAACACCTTTGTCCACTTCTGCCATAATACTTATTACTAGACAGCAATTCACTAAACCTCCATGAAAACAGCTTTGCTTTCTCCAACACAATCCTCCCCACAGACATTTCCTACTATTCCTTCAATAAAAAGACAAAGGCTACAGTAATGGATGCAAAACTGTGTCATGACATCTTATTTACAAACTGGATTATATTCTCCCCTGCATCAAATACATTTCTGAAAAATAATTTAAAATAAATTGAATAAAATATTGCATTTTAAAAACAAACAGGGGCACCTGTAGTTTCCTGCTCTAAATTTAATCTTGAGATGAATTAGCATTTCCTTCTGAAGCTAATGGATTGTATACAGAAGCTAATATTATGTTAAGACATGAAAGAAGAGGATGTATTTTTGTCACATGGCCATCAAAAACATCATCCACCTGTCACTCCTGAAGGTTAACTGATACTCTGTTGGACAGCAGAGGCAAAAAAGCTCAGTAAGCTGTTTAGAAAAGTAAATTTGATGGTTAATATTTATCTTCTGAATCAGAATGCCAGTTTCAAAGCTGGAAGCCAGTGATAAAATAACCTGTGATAGCAGAAAGTGTAATTATTTGCCTTACTCATATTTTACTTTTTCTCAAGTAAGAAACACAGATTGTGCTGAATGAATGAGATTGTTTTCAGCTCCACTGGATGTGCCTTGAATCCTTACCATCTAACAGTTTACTGGAGAAAAAAAGTGAAGCAAGCCCACAAGCTCTGCAAGACCAGATACTAAAGCTTCAGTTTTAAAGAAGACAGCTAAAGAAGGTAAATGCAAAAAGCCAAGTCTTACCTATCCTAAGGAACTGGAATATGAGACATATAATGAATATCAGCTTAGAAAACAGCACTTTAAGTGTGTAAATTTGGATTTTAAAGTTTTTCAGCCCTGAGATATGCAGTACAAAAAGTTACCTTCCCGAAGAAAAGAAATAAATAATTAAAATATGAAAAATACTATGCTGTCAGGGCACTGAGCTTTCATAGCACTTGCCTCAAAACTTCAGAGACCAACTAAATAGCATCTTTTGCATGCAATTTTGCTAACCCCAGAGCAAGATGCACCTTCTTCTGTAATTCCAAGAGCTCTCGGTAAATATTTGCACAAACACAGCTGTACTCTACTGTTTCACCAGTTTTTCCTCCCCCACCCCCAAGCACTTTCACATAGCAATCTTTGTTTGGGTTTGTTTTGTGGCTCCCCTGATTTGTTGCCAGTGCATATGTTTATAAGCAACCAGTGACACTCAGTGTTCTTAAAAGGGCTCACTGCTTCATGTAGGGTTTTTGAAAAACACATTTGACTTTTATCAAAGTAGCTGACCACGTAACTATGTAACTGACACTGTCACCTTTTTGAAATTGTGTTGCCAGGACTGTTTCTAGAAAACAGATTAAAAACCATCTTTGTTACTTCAGATGGGATACTTTGTTTGGCTCCAGTCCCATGATGCTCAGCAGAAAATTCCCCTAGACTTCAGAGAGGCTTCTAGTACACAAAGACCTGCGTGCCTCCCATTGCCAGCATCCCAGCTCTTTGAAGCTGCTGAGGACATCTCAAATAGGTGTGATGAACTCTTCAGGAGATCACATTATGGAACTATAACTTCCTATAAGGTATCATGCAGTAAGTCAAGACTTTATAAAGCTAAAATGCTGTTCTAGAAGGATGCTCTGCTAAGAACAGAAAAGGAAAAATCACAGACAATGAAGAAATATCTTGCAAAATATCAGTATTTGCCCCAAGGCAAATTGTGCCTTTAAAGCCTAAGTTTGCTTTCAAGCACTAAGGCCCTGATACCATTGCCTATTGCACATATTGTGATTGACCAAGAAATATACTGAAAAGCATTCAGCCAACAGTGCAGCAGCTGCATAGCCAGAGAAAACACAAATCCCTTTTAATTTCACATTTACTGAACAAGTACAATGCATCATCGACTAACTAGAGTACAGTCCAGGTCAGGCAGGAATACTTAGCTACACCAGCTGATCCACATACAAATATCAGTCGCATTTCAAGCCCTTCTGCTTAAAATAAGACTCCATGCAGCAAATCTGATCTTAGAAGCCACAGACCTCTGGAAGTTAAATGTTCTATTTATGCCAAGTGCATAGGCTCCCTCTTTAGTCAGGGAAGACAGGTTTGTGCCAATCTAAGTCTGGCTTTCACCAGCTTCTTCAATAGTTAAAAGGCACCTGTATCCTTCCAGTGACTACGTATGGATCCTCATTTGAAGAGGACTTTTAAAAGGTAGGCTCCTAATAAGGTGCAAATGTGATGTTTACAGACTGGACCAAACCACTCTGTCCTATGCAAAGTGCAAGAACACTGAGTAGATGAAAAAACTTACCATATATGTGGAAATCTAAACCAGGAGCATGGACCCTTTTTACATACCAGAAACACTTGAGCTAGAATCTGCAATGCAGAAGGCATTAAGCAACTTCATTCAGAACACCTATATTCAAGTCCTCTTAAGATTTTAAAGTCCTGTTGCCATCCTGTGGCCTCAGACTAAGATATTTTTACCTTCTAATTATACTCATATAGTCACTGTGTCCATCAGACCAAAACAGGAGCCCAGCACAGCTGAATTCCACAAAATTCTGTTTGGAAAACTGGGCATAAATGGTCTCCTCTGGGATATCCTCCCTCAGTTTGTTTGTAATCCCATCCCATCTCATCTGTGATAAGCAAAACTTTTCTGCAGCAATCATAAGAGGAAGAAGCAACCAGACAACCTCAGGCACTAATAAAAGGTTCAACAATTTTGACAATGTCCTCCACTTTGATGCCTCAGCCTCTCCAAGTGTCATCAAAAACCTCTTAAGTAAAATAAAAACAAAACCCAACAACAAACTTAGATTCAAACTATGCTAAAGATGAGAGACCACAGATATACTTTCCTATACAGCAGTAATAAAACAGTATCACTGAACTATTTCCATAAAACACATCTAAAATAAACTCAATGTGAACAGGTTGCAAATGATTAAATGATAGGTTCCTCCACATCACAGCTTTCCAAATTAGAGACCATGGACTACTTAATACTGTATCAGAGGTCCCTATTTCCAGTAGCTATTTTTAATTCAAGTTAAAAATTAATTGAAGTAATTAATTATGACTATTACAGAAAGATATTATGTGGTCACAAATGGCCAAAAAGGGACCTAAGACACTATATAAGAAAGAAGAGAAATAGCTCCAGGCCTCCCTGTTAATATCTCATTGCTATGAAAAATCTTGGAAATATCTGCTAAAATTAAATTTAAAAAAAATTACAGAAAAGGAAGAGAAGTTTAATAGCAGGGTCTTGCACCTATACAGGCTGAGAGATAGAGAGCAGCCCTGAAGAAAAGGACATAGGGTTTTTGGTTTGTTTTTTAATAGAATGGAAGGGGTTGGAAGGGACTTCTGGGAATCAGTCCACCCTCCCTGCCAGCACAGGATCACCCAGGGCAAGCCACACAGGAACAGACCCAGGAGGGTCTTGAAAGTCTCCAGAGAAGGAGACTCCACAACCTCTCTGGGCAGCCTGTTCCAGGCTCTGTCACTCTCACAGGAAATAAGTTTTACCTCATGTTGAAATGGAACTTCTTGTGTTTCAGCTTGTTACTATTAGCTTCTCATCCACCATGCTGGTGGAGAAGCTGGACATGAGCCAACAATGTGCACTTGCAGCCTAAAAAGCCAATGGCATCCTGGGCTGCATCAAGAGAAGTGTGGCCAGCAAATCAAAAGAGGTGATTCTGCCCCTCTACTCTGCCCTGGTGAAACCTCACCTGGAGTACTGTGTCCAGCTCTGAAGCTTTCAACATAGGACCTGATGGAGCAAGTCCAGAGGAGAGCCACAAAAATAGAGGACCAGAGCACCTCTCCTACGAGGACAGGCTGAGAGAGTTGGGGTTGTTCAGCCTGGAGAAGAAAAGGCTCCGGGGAGACCTTATAGCAGTCTTCCAGTATCTGAAGGGGCCTTACAGGAAAGCTGAGGAGGGGCTGTTTACAGAGGCATGTAGTGATAGGACAAAGGGCAATGGTTTTAAACTAGAGCAGAGTACATTTAGATTGGACATTAGGAATAAGTTCTTTACTATAAGGGTAGTAGAACACTGAAAGAAGTTCCCAGGGAGGTGGTGGATGACCCATACCTGGAGACATTCAAGGTCAGGCTTGATGAGGCTCTGAGCAGCCTGATCTAATTGAGGATGTCCCTGCTCACTGCAATGGGGCTTGACTTGCTGGCCTTTAGAGCTCCCTTCCAACTCAAGGCATTCTATGATTCCATAAGACTCCAAAAGAAACACACATACTAGGAAAAAAACCCTCCAGCTGCATCTGAACCAATGGAGAGACACAATTTCAGACTTCAAAGAGATCTTGTAATGGTGTAATCTTCATTACAACAGTTACAGTCATAGCCTCACTATGTTATATATTGTACTATATATGGGTACCAATGATTTTCAATGTTTTTATAATAAAGCCCCTTCTCAGTTCAATGAAACAATGGGGTTACATGACTAAAAAAAAAAATAAATTAAAAGATTGCAAAGAAGAAATTTAACAAACAGTTTCAATAAAACACTTACTTGTCTACTGTTTTGCCATCTTCTGCAGAACCTAATAAAACTTTTTGCCTCCAGGGTGGAATGAGGAAGTTTTGGCTGCTCAGGTGACCCTTTACAAAACATATGGGAAAAATGCCTCAAGATGACAAGCAAAAAGTTAGTGCCTGATAAAGGGGCTGGCATCTAAAGCAAACTAGTGGGAAGTACTAAGAACATCTTCAGAGTTAAGAATCCTGACTAAGGAGAAAATGTAGACACTTTCTACTCAGGGTGATGAGTATAAAGTTGTCTCCTAAGCATCAATCCTCAACTGAGCTCACTATTTCCCAGGCACATGTTGTAAAATCCCAGCAGCATCTTTCAAAATAAACAAACAAAGAATACAGACCAACCAAACAAAAACAAATCACAAATCCCCCAGCATTCTGCTTCTCCCAGGCTTAACTGAGGAAACAGAGAAAGCCACATTATAATGATACGGAAATAATTAGTAAAAATCAATACAATTATATTATTTGGCAAAGTCAAAATTAGTAGAATACAAGCCTGAGTCTGCATGACTCAAACCAGCATGTAACTCTCAATATATTTTAAAAGTAGTATTGTTGAAATGTTATCACCTTATAAAAGCTAAACCAGCCAATCTATGCATACAAATAAAATGGAAATTATCTACTGAGGAGTGAGAGGAATAGTGAATGTTGCAGTATTTTCTCTTAACATAACCACACAGCACCCACACAGCCAGTATGGCAAGTTGCAGCTTGCCATGTTTGTGACCAATGAAGCAGACTCAAGACTTGGGGACTCATAGAAGGCTCTCATAACAAGGACCTCTCACAACAACTCCATGTAAATGTCCTACCTAGCACATTCACAACACAGACCAGCTCCCTCTGCATTCAGGCACACTGGTATGATGGTACTCACTCAAGCTGTGAGGTCTAAGGCTCTTGTTTCCACTTCCTAGCAGAGTCAAGTATACATTTAGTAAAATACAAGTGTATCAGTGTATTTCCTGAGGGCTGAATTCTAATTCTACTAAAAATCAGTATTAAAAAACCAAACCAAAACCAAACCAACCAAACCAACAAAAAACACACCAAAAAAAAAAGCCACACAAAAAACCCCAAACCTAAACCAAACCAACCAAACCAACAAGAGTTATTTCACTACTATCAAGGTCTGACTTTTTTTAAATAACAGATGGACTGCCTCATTTTACCATATCTTACAAAGCTTTTAGTCTACTCTTGCTTGAATATTCATACCAACAGGAAAAAAATGAAATTAAGACAGCACCTTGATTAGAAATCACTTACAGTGCTGAAATATATTGGTGCATTTGTATCTGGAAATCATCCTACTGGCTAATACTCAATAACTGAGTACTACCAATGTATTAATTTAAAACCCATACAATCTACTCTTTATTTAAAAATACACCAGTTATGGTTAAGGCTAAAGACTTATCTTGACAGGATTTTCATTTGACATTTAAAGATGAAAACAGAACAGTATAATAAGATACATTTCTGCAGAAATCCAAAAGAAAGCAGCATTATCCTAACACTCATTGGTGCATATTATAAACTTACTGGTATTTGCTAGACTATTGGGATTATAAAGTCATAAGTACAAACCACTAAGTTTATGATTAATTCTCTCAAGTATTCTGTGCCTCAGGATCATATATATTTATTCCTAATGCTTCTCCACATAGTAATTTGTAACTATTGTAAAGTCATGAACACTAACTCTGTAGCTTCACCATGGAGAGAATTATGTACCCTTGCATTAAGTCATGCAAGTTTGATTCCAAATCCAAACATAAGGTTCTAAGTTTTATGCTAGACCAAAACTGATACATTTATAATAAAGTCACTCAAAACTTTATTCATAATCACTATCACAAATCTTCATCAATAATTTCTGTACAAGACAGTTACAACAAAAGTGTAACTTTTTGTTATGTTGAAGAGTCAGTATTATTATACTTTATTAATTTTGGCAGAAATACTTGCTCAGGACTGAAATCTGTTGCAAATGATGCAAGTCCACCCTCCTATAAAGTTTTGCAATGTTTACATTATAAAAATGGATCTAAATGGTTTAATCAATTTGTCTATTCTCTTATTTCTTTTAATTAATATTAAAATGCAGCATTACCAGCTATTACAAATAACTTTCTATAGCCTCAGTTCCCTCCATCAGTGAAGGCAGACTAAGCAGCATCATTGCTGTTTTCCCGTTCTCAAGCAACCATTCAACCTAACTGTATCCTATCTAAGAGTTAAGCCTAACTTTCCCCCAAATGACTGTCAGATGTCTTGTTCAATCAATCTTGTGACTGCTGGTGAGCAAAAGCCTACATCCAAAGGAAAAGTAATTAATTAAATAAATATATATTCTGAATTCTCATTTCATACATTAGTTTAACAATGATTCCCAAATTAATGAGGGGTTAAACTGGTCATTAGGACTGTCTTAAAAACTTGTTTTAAGCAATATACTGCCTGGAGGACACAACACAATAGGCAAAACGAAAACTGCTTAGATCTTATTTAATTGACAAGATTTTCCCACTGTTACTGGAATGATTTATTGATTTGTCTTTGAAAAGAAGCAAAGTCCTCTGTCTCAAGTTGCACGTACAGAGCTGCTCTTAGTCTACTTCAACATATCTGTTAAACAGATTCAGAATTTGAGACCCAAAATGGAACAGTGAGTTTCATACCTCACACACATCTTCATGGCACGTAGCAAACAAATTTTACTACAGCATCGCTTGGAAAAGCTTGGAAAATGCTCCACTGTGCTCTACTATTTCAAAGAAGTTTCTGCTGTTCCTGGTATCAGCAAGTTTGCTATTTTGGCATCACACTGAACCCCCAGTGCCTCCATTTCTGACCCCTTCAAACAAAAACAAGCTGCTCAACAATGTCTAATCCGTGCGTCATGTAATCCTGCTTAATACTCTACAAACTCTGGGTAATATTTGGGTAGTTTTTAAATTTAGCAAAGAACATCCTGGCCTACTTCAAAGATACCCTCGCCTTGGGTAGCATCCCCTAGAAGTGCCACCCACACATTTCAGAAAAGCAAAGCAAACACCCATAAATACATGGGACACGTGAACTTAAGACAAAAGAAGAGATCCTGGCCTAATGACATAATAAAAGCCTATAATATTACAAATCAAATGACTGAAATGGGGATGCATTATGCAAGCGCCAAACACACTGCTCATAAACAATTAAAGGGACACTCTGACGCTGCTTTGGCCCCGTTTACGAGCACAAGACAGAGCCCTGCACAAGTACATCCCACCCCCAGGTTCCAGTGAGGACAGACTCTGCAGAGGACTAGCTAAATCACAGCCAGCTAAATCACACCAGCCTTCCTCCCATCCGCACGGAGCTATTAATATAAAGCCAGAGAAACAGAAAATCCCTTCTTTGAGACATCGCTTTCTGCAGCATCATTATCTTAAAAGTGGCTCGCACTGCAAACACTACCAAAGAGGTCTAAATTAAATTCCATTATAATTCTTCAGTATACAGCCCTGACTGTCCTTTCTAAGATCTCTCAGCCCCTTGCTGAAGGACAAATATGTTCCTATTTTGTTTAGGCTGTCAGGCAGTCAGTCTCCGATCATTAGCCTCTTGTCAACAGCGATGCTGGGGTAGATTACTAGTGTGTGGTGCTTGTAGCAGCAGGTGCATGGCCCTGGGGCTGCCATCTGCCAGGAAGGAAGTGTTCTCCTCTAGGATGCTGAAGAGATTGACAAATAATGTAAACAAACCACTGAATCATTCCTGATCTATGGAATCAAGCTATTGCATTACTCTTCTGCAATATAGATGTTACCGTCAGAGGCGGGGGCTTAGGTCAGAGGCTTGGGTTGGGGTTTTTTTCCCCTCTTAACTATTTCTGTGATTGATTAAAAACACACTCTGAAATAACCTTTATTAAACTAAGACAGGGAAATCTGGATTTGAAAACAAAAACAAAACAACAGAAAACACTCTAGTATCAAAAATGTTTATTTTTGAAAGTATTTCCCTACTGTTAATTTGTAATGTATTTCTTCTCAGAGTGTACAGCCCTTCAACTGTGCACAAGAACTGGCATTTTTTAAATGACTGTATTTGACACACCTAGATTCATTTAGGCCATCATCATTGATTAGAAAAAAAAAAAAAAAAAAAAAGAACAAACATCTGTTTTTTAAAAAAAAAGTAGGAACACATGGTTAGTAACAGAATTCAAAGTATTGTCCCTAGTCTTTTAAATTGATTTCCAAAGAGATTTCTCATTATCAGATTGAACAATTTTCCTAAACAGTGCTAGTTCAGTGGCCCATTTTTCACTGTGGCTACCAAGAAATAGTACAACTCCATGCAAAAGGGGACCCCCTCAGCAAACTAGATGCTATGATCATACTTATTTTTCAGTAAAGTTATTCAAGTTATTCATTACTGCCTAACTGGCAACACAGAGGAGATTACAGACCACTCCTGTCTTTGAGAGAGCCTCCAAAGTGACTGTATGTAAGCACTTCAATGCTTCACAAACTGTATTTTTTCAGGTGAGCCTCTGTAAAGATGTAAGCAATCTTTACATTGATTTCTTTGTGGTTTGGATCAAGCTTATAATACCCACACCTTAAAAGCTTGCTTTAAATACAACCACGACTCTACAACTAAGGGATTTATCCTACCTGAATCACTGTGGAAACTGCACATACAATCTAAAGCAGTAATCCTGATTTTCTCTGTAGCTGACAGAGATGCATGGGAAAATTTTCATTCTACTCTAACTTCAAAGCATCCCTTGCTGGCCTTTTCAACAACTGGCAGCAAGTGAACTACTCAACTGAACTTGGCTTTTCAAGGCTGCCACTCTTGACCCCCTACATACATACACACAAAAACTTCAACTACATGCCAGACAACAGACACACAAACAAAACATATCTGAACTTTGGGGTCACAACACCATCTTCCAACAATTCAAGGGTTGTTAGTGATTTCCATATATACACAGGCCACTTCTAAGCAAACACAGTAAGAAATTACAAAAAAAACCCCAACAAAACAACAACAACAAAGGGTTGTGAAACCCTCATAATTACATGCTCCAATTTATCAAACCAATCACTATACTCACTTCAAATTGCTGCTACACACACTGTGGCACCATAATGCTAAAACTTTCATAAACTCTGCTGAAGCATATCATGACTGGTACACAACACATCTAGACACAAAGAGAAAAACATATGGACAACCAGTACAAAAGCATACTACACCTCAACAAAATGGGAAAAAAAAAGTGTCTCCTGATAGAACTATTTCTTTATGTGCTTATTACTTTAAAGTGAAACATCTTAATAGTGCTTTAGAGAAAGTCCAATACCAAAACAGAAATACCTGGATGTACCTATGTTTAACTGCTGAACAGAAAGGAAAGTGAGATTACATCTCTAGCTTAATTTTTCTGTGGATGCTTGCTGTGTTTTAAACCACTTCAGCATTCCAGTGTAATTAATGTTATTTCAAAATCATAGTAAATCAACTGTAAAGAAACCCATGTTATTCTCCCCTTATTAAAAAAAAAATAACAAGCAACAAAAAAACAAACATATAAAACACGTCCTAAAACTTTCTGTTCAAACATTCCTTTATCCATTTTACTTACAAATGAACGTTAGTCTCTGTAGCTATCTTGAAAGAAATCAAGCAATCAGAAGCAATCATCAACCTAAGCATTTCCTCTGCCTTGAGCAATGACTGTACTGGTTCATTTTAGAACAAACCCACCATTCAACTTGGTCTATAACAATTTATCTTAAATGACTTGAAGAAACCATGACATTCTTTCTATGAGCAGTATAGCTAAACCTAATTTGAAGTATAAAGCAAAAGAGAAGTCTAATAGATGTTATGCATTTTAATATTCTATTTGCTTGTAAAAAGCAGATATAAATATAATCAACATAATTTAAAATATCAGAGGCATCATTTAATCTTAGATAACTTCAGTTTACATTTTGTGTTTCAGATGGCACTGCTTGGTTCAGACCTAACCATTTTGGTTTGGTCAGCTGTTAAAATGCAGTCTGAGAGACAAAAAAACTAATTTCTAAAGGATGTAAAAGAAAGTATCAAATTTTAAATTCTAAATGTTAAGATATTAAAAAAAAAAAAAAGTATCTATGTAAGATATTAGAAGTAGTTCAGTTCTTTCAGTCATTACTTTTGATGCTCTCACAGAACTTATCAGCAGGAGAAAATCTACAACTAATTTTATTTTTAAAAAACCCTCTAAAATATGTATAGATTTCTGACATAGCATACAGTTATTTTAATATAAAATTAATATAAGTTTTCTTAAATAGACAATCATTCTTTTGCTGCTCTAAGAACCAAAACTTTATGGCAGTTGGCATATTAGAGGGGGAAAAAACCCCACCTTAATCTAAATCACTGTGCAAAGTAATTCCTCCCCGCCCCTGTCCACCCCCCATAAAAAGGAAACATGGGTTATGTCTTCAATAATCCAAAATGTCATTAGAAAGACACAGGAAGAGATTTCTCAAGATAGGCTTTTTATTGTTTTGGTGCAACCATAAAACCCTCACAAAACTAAGAACGAATTGACAAGGCGGAGGGGCACTATTGTCAAAAATCACCTTATTAAGTCTTAAGTAGATGCATTACAGATGATGACTTCTTTAAATCAAGACAAAAGAAACCAACACAGGAGGAAAACAACCCTTGGGGTTTTTTTGCACCATTACATAGAGTATCTGCTCAATTTTAGAAAACTAGACCAACTACATTTACCAGTTACAGAGCATTTTGTTAACAGAAAACAAAATTAAAGATAACCCACCCAAGTCTGGTGTTTTCAGTTAAGCAAAATTCCTGATTTTACTTCAGAATTTCAGGATTACAAATAAAGGGTAAAACCTTAACCCCACCAAAACACAGACAAAACTTCCATTTGACAGAGGTCAGTTCTACGATAAAAAGTCACATCATTATCGGATGTAATCTGTCAAATATACTGGAATAAATAACTTACATCATATGAGAAAAAAATAGTGTAAATTTAGTCTCCATAAATAATAAAAAACATACAAACTTCATATGTTTTTAAGCAAACAAGCGATCATAATTTAAGAACAAAAGCTCAGCAAGTAACAAGTTTCAACCAACCAGTAGCAGTTATTATTTTATTTACACATCAGATGAAGGCAAGTGTTGCTCCAGTTCTTAAATACTTGGAAACTTTAAGAACACTGTAAAACTAAACAAAAAGATAATTTCAAGCAACCTTTTAATTCATCTGTTTTGACAGCAGTTGTGGGTGCTCTTGCCACAACAGGATAATATGGACAGAGATTTCCAAAAGCACAGCACTCCCTACAGCAGAGGCAAGTTACTGATAGCAGATACAAGCTACATGTGAAAAACAGCCACCTTTAAATGATAAAACTAATTTCCTTAAAGTCTTATCCACACAAAACCACATGTAGTGCTACATACCTTCAGAACAACCCAAACCATTTCTTTACATGTATTTTTACACAAATCGAAATATAAATTCACTGAGAAAGTAATTACAGGGAGCTTGTTTGTATACCCTGTACCTCTGAAATTCTCCTCTTCTAAGTATGAAATATATGTGGATTCTCCACTGTTTTAAAATTTCTAGAAACTTCTCAGGTTTTGAAGAAGTTTTGAAGAAGTGAAGCTTCTTTCTTTGCTAATACAGTTAAAATTTGGAAAAAAAAGTGCAAGCAACCAAGTAAACAATGCTGATTATACAAGCTATCTCTTGTGCAAACCATTTTTAGAAAATTAGTTTATATCAAATCTACTTGAATTACTACTGTGTTAAAATAATCATTATGCTCAAAATACACATCTATTTAAATTGCATATATTTTTTTTTCTGTAAAACCTGAAATTCTTAGTAGTGTCACAAATCAGAATGTTTGAAATTCAAATAAACTAGCACAATAACTGATCTTTTAAAACAGTGGTAGAAGTCCTTCCATAAACAAACTTGGATGTGAAATCCAAATGAAAACCAAAAGAGAAACTAGAAAATTTGCAAAAGTTAATGGCTTGATTTCACCTACACCAATAAAGTCCTTTTATGATGTATTCCTGCTTCCCCCTGCTAACGACTTTTCCAGTTTGCCTGCCACAGGTGCAGTGAACCCAGAATCCCAATTTTTGGTACCAAAACCTTCAGCTGCTGACTGATGATGCTCCTGTGAGGTCTTCCCTTGACGCCTTGGCCTGATATTGGCTACATGAATCCCTAAGCATACCCAGCAAGTATTGCACGCTTCTCAGGGAAGCAGGGTGGTGGAGAAAACAGCCTTGCCTCCTACAGAGAAAGTAAAACTCAATGAGCTTCCCTGCACCACCTCTCCATGTTGTGGTCTGCATTTGAAAGCTTACGGGAAACAGGAAAAATAAATATGCCTGTGGATTAAATATTAAAATAAGGCAACCCTATAACCGCCCTTTGACAAATACATAGCAGACCTGAACCCTCTCCTCCGTACACTGTGTACCACATGAACGTGGCTATGTTTACTGTATTATCCTTTTGTTTACTAGATGGGAAGGACAGCAGTTCCCCCGCTGTGACCGACTGACTCCTCCATTCCTACTTTTCACCAGGATGGTGACCCCGGTCCCATTCACTCCAGCTTTTCTTAGTAACTGGTGCCCTGTCCCCTCCCCCTGCCCACTCTCCCTATCCCTCTGCCTTAGGGTCAGCAGTTTGGAGAATGTTGGGGAAATGGCTCTTTCCCAGCATGAGGCTTGATTTACAGTTGGGGCTCAAGAAAAAAAACCCGCTCTTTTTTTTAGTGAAAAACTAGTTTGCAAAGCAAGGGACAAGATGGTTTGATGGTGCCTGGGCCCACATTCCCATGGCTGGATGAGGAGAGCAGTCACTGCAGCATCTGCATTAGGCTCGGTCAAGCCACAGGGATCCTCAGAATAACCTCAGCAAGACTAAAAGCAACAGACAAATAACATGCTGCCCTCAACCCTTCCAGTCATTCAGAATGTGTTCTGACATTTCATTCAACAATCCTCTTGTCTTAATTAGGATCAAAGCTTGCTCTGAAAACGGTGAGTCTCTCATCTTTTCCATCTTCCTGTACTTCCTATCAAAAGAGAAAATATTTTCTTCTTCAAAATCATCTGGCTACAGAGAAAATAGAAGAAAAAAAATGCTCATGGCTCTTACAAACTGTCCCTGTTTGCTTAGTCTGCTGGCCTCTCTGAGCAATGGAAATACAAAAGTGGTACCTGTTCACCTCCAAGCAACTCCTTCTCCATGCTACGTCACCTCACCTGGCTGGAGCCATCACCACCACTGCAGCTACCTATGCATAGGGGTTTAACGTACCACCTCTTGCATAAATTCAAGAGCAAAGAGAATCTCTACGGTGCTTCATCATTAACTTTTAATCCTTGACAGCTGGTCTGTGCTGTGCCCTCCTCAACCAGATGCCAGTTGTGTACAAATTCTCACTCACTAAGAGGAGGTGGGTTGTTATTTTCGAGTGGGGGGGAAGGCAGAGACGTACACATTTCATCTTTTTTTTTTTTGTAACAGTGTAAAAAAGCACCTCCACAAAGGAACAGCTACATAGTTACATCCTAAATCCTCTATCCTCTTAAGTTTCAGATTTCTTCGGTTTGCTTTTGTCTTTGAACACCCAGTACTTGGCAGTCCATGTGAAAACAAGCCAGCGAAGTGGTCCTTCACACTGGGACTGAGCCGCCAGCTGGAACACAGTTACACACCACCGAAGGGTGGGGGCCTTTAAGTGAAATGTGTGATACAACATGCAACACCTCATGCATACAGTGACTTCTGGAAATAATGTTTTTTTTCTTTTTTAAATGTACATTCTATGCTCACCATGATTTACTGTTAAACTTTTGTAACAGGTATTTCAAAACCAAGATAATAAATGTATCCTTCTTCATTTGGTATGATTGACCTTTTCACCTAGAGAGCCAAGGATTTTTTGTAACCTGATGTCGTCAACCCAACAATCCTGTTTTTTAACTTGTTTTACATTTTAAAATAGTATCTAGAAAATGCATTAACATAAACTATTTTGGTCACGTTTTCCAAACACTTTCCAAAATCTTACATGAGAAAACTCTGAAGTACAGCCCAAACATAGTAACTGTGTAAACATTAGCTTCTAGTGAGGTACCCAGAAGTATACGCTTATAGTAATAGCCCAGTAGAATTCAAACGTAGAAGAAATATCCCAAAATCAAACTTTTTTCTCATACAAAGAGCCAGCGAGTTCCTCCAAGACTATTTATTACAGGATCTGTTGGCATAAAAGAGATTTTTAAAATAAGGAAGTGAGGAGGGATAGCACCCTACAAAACAAAACACAACCCCCTTGGTGAGGAACAAACAGCACAAACATGCGTCAGATGTACTACTGTCAGATGTAGCTACTCACCTTTCACAGCACTCGCTTCTTTCAGGTTGTGAGACAGAAAGTCTATGCTGGCATAGGCGCTCATCTCTACTCCATTGATGCCCCTGTTCAGGACATGCCTGGCTTTCGACCTGGCTTTGTCACAGTTTGCCAGGGTGCCATCCACCACGTCAATGGCAATGTAGTTGAGGCCATTCTGGAAGCCAGCCGAGGTCTCCCGGCACATTGGGCTGCTACCCTGTTCCTCCTCAAGGCCTTCGTTTTTCCTGAGGGACACATTCTCCACTGAGGCCGAGTTGTGCCGTTTGGGGTTGTGTGCGAAGGAAGGGGACACGGGGGTCACAGTGGTGGTAGAGGAGAAAGTTTCTGAGCTGTGCCTCCTGCGCCCCTGGGGATCCGCCCGGATAACCTTGGCCCCCCGATTTGGGTCTGGGGGAGGGCTGGAGAGAATGAAAGCCTCCACCCCAGAGAGGGTGAGCCTCTTCACCCCAGCTGTGGGACTGGTGACCCGGGCACTTTCTGGCTTCTGAACAATGGGTTGGGGTGGGGTGGTGGCCATGCCAAAGGTCATCTCGGTGTAGTCCCCACCATCAGATGGGCTGGATGAACAAGCCACGCCCACAGACGCCTTCAGGTAGCGTCCCTCGGGCTGGCTGGTGCTGGAGGAAGAGCCTGGTGAGAGTGCTTCCAGGGAGCCCACCGAGACAGTGCCTGACTGGGATGGTGACTGTGACCCAAAGTCAATGTTCATGTAGTCAGAGAGGGGGGAGCGCCTCTGCCCTGTGCCCGAGCCCAGGGAGGAGGCTGGGCTGTCAGCAGGCAGCGAGGGTGGGGAATAGACGGCAGCATCCCCAAAGTCAATGTTGATGTATTCGCCAGGGCTCTTAGGCTCGGGCGGCAGAGGGTGCTCGTTCATGCTGGGCAGCATCGTCCGCAAGGTCTCCAAAGAGAGGCGGCTGGGCCGGGCCACACGCTGGCACCTCTGGCTCAGGAAGCTCTCGGTCCGGCTGTGTCGCAGGGGTGAAGGCACCATGTGGCTAGAGGGGGCGAAGGTGCCAGCAGGTGACTGGCACACCGACTCCTCTGGGATCATCCTCCCTGGGGAATTCATGAAGACATACTGGTCGCTGTCCTTTGCCAGGCCCTGGCTCTTGTAGGATCGGGGTAAGGAGCTGTATGAATAGCAGCCAGACTTGGGGGGCTCACTGGACCCATGCCCTGAAGGGGCAAAAAAGAAGTCCGGGGGGGTGAGGGAGGGAGCCTGGGGCCCGTGCTGGGGGTCCCGAGGGGACATATTGATATAGTCGCCATTACTCAGTCTCCCGTCTGAACTCTCCACGGACAGCTTGGAGCCGCACCACATCCGCATGTACCCGCTATCGTCAGGGGAGCTCTCCCCAGGTGAGCTGGTCTTGTAGCTGCTCCCGTTCCCGGGGGACCCGCCACCCACCCCCGCCCGGGGCTGCAGGATCTGCTTGGGGGCGGAAACGCTGGTGGGACTCATGGGCATGTAGTCGTCGCCGCCTCGGCTTCCCTGTCCTAAGGCTGCGGCCACACCGGGGGTCATGGGCATGTAGCCGTCATCATCTCCCCCTCCTCCTCCTCCTCCCCCTGCCGACGGTCCCAGGTTGGTGCTGCTGCTGCCGGAGCTACGGTGAGAGCCGATCTCGATGTCCCCGTAGTCCTCGGGGTAAGGGGTGTAGGTCACTTTGGGAGAAGCGCCGGCTTGGCAGGAGGGGAAGAGGCGACCGGCACTGCCAGCGAAGGTGGCGCGCATCAGCGTGTACTCGTCGAGGGATGCGGAGGACACCTGCGGGGGGGCGGGCCGCTGCCGGCACGGTGTGGTCAGAGAGTAGGTCCGCTTCCGATGGCCCCTGTCGGCCGCGGCGTCGGGGCAGGGCCGGTAGCAGAGGCGGCCGCTAGGAGGTCGCTCCATGGCCATGTAGCCGTAGAGGTCGGTGCCGCCCCCGGGGTCCCGCACCGGCGGGGTCTCGGCCACCGACTCGGGGGTGTTGCTGCGATTGCTGGTTGTGGAGGAGGAGGAGAACGGACGTAGGTCGCCCCCCGGGCTGGAGCCGTACTCATCGAAGGACATGAAGCCGGCGTCGCTGGGGGAGCCAGAGACGGAGGCGCTGCCGCTGGACGGGCGCTGCGGGTGATGCGGGTGGGCAGGTTCGGAGCCGAGGCCGCTGCTGGAAGAGAGGCTGATGGGGCTGGTGGCAGAGGGGGGCGAGTGAGAGGCGGGCATGGACATGGAGCGGCTACTCTGCAGACCGCCGCTGCCGGCGGCCAGCACCGGCAGCAGCTTCCCCGCCTGCCGGCCCCCGCCGCCGCTACTAAGCGTATGCGAGCGGCTAAGGGGGGTCCGCACGGGGCCCGGGCTCATGGGGCTGCCGGCCACCGAGCCCACCCGGCAGCCGTCGCCCTCGCTGGCCGTCCGCACTCGGCACGGCGTGCACTTGGTGCCGGTGCCGCCGCCAGCGGCGAGGCTGTCGGTGCGGGAGCGGCGGAGGAGGCCGGTCTGGCTGGGAGGCAGGTTGACCAGGTGGTGGTGCCGGCGGCCGGGCACGGTGATGGGGTGGGTGGCGGAGGCGCCGCTGCCGCCGGCCCCGGCGGCCCCCCCGGACGACGAGGAGGAGGAGGACTGGCTTTTGCTGCGGGGCCGGAACTCGTACAGCTCTTTCAACGCCTTCATGGCCTCCAGGATGGTCTCGTGGATGTTCTGGGCCACCACCGAGTCGTCCGCCTGCATCCAGAGCTCGCCGGGGCCAGTGGCCGCCGAGCGCCCCACCTCGATGAAAAAGAAGCTGTCGGAGTGGCCGCAGCGGCGGATGTTCATCAGCTGCAGCGTGACCGAGGGCAGCTCGCAGTTGAGGCGCACGAACCCGATGGTGCGGGCTGAGAGGCAGAGCCGGTGGACGCCGGTGAGGTTTTTGCTCTGCCCCAAGCCCTTGGGCTTGAGCGTCACCTGCCAGACCTCCCGGTAGACAGCGGCGGCCGGCGTGATCAGCCCGTAGTTTAGGTCCTCGCCGCCGGCGGCCAAGGAGGCGGCGGCCGCGCTGCAGGAGGTGGAGAAGGGGGAGGCGAGGTGGCGGTGGGGGGACCCCTGGCAGGCGGCCGCCTTGCCCTCGTTGAGCAGGTCAGTGAAAGCCCGGTACCAGCCCTCCTGCTCCTGCTCGTTCTCGGCCGCCACGGCGAAGTACTCGTCCTTGGTGTAGAGGGCGATGAGGTACTTGTGCTTGGCGTCCGCCCGCTTGTTGATGTTGAGGCAGGAGTCCAGGGCGATCACCCGCTTGGGCGCCCCGGACTTGTTCCTCCATTTCTTTTCGCTCTCGTAATACTCCAACCGGGCGCCCCCCGACTCCTCCCCGCCGCCGGGGCCCCGCAACACGAAGAAGCGCTTGTGGCCGTGCTTCTGCTTGCGCAGGTACCCGCACTTCCTCACGCCCTGGTTGTTGTTGTTGTTGTTGTTCAGGTTGGGGCCGGGCGGGGAGCTCAGGGGGGGCAGCAGCCCCAGCACGGCGGGGCTCGCCATCCCCGACCCCAGGGCGGGAGCGCCGCCCGGCTTCTTTCGCTGTTGCCGCTCCCGCCGCCGCCGCCGAGCAGGTCTGGGATCTGAGAGCCGCGGGAAAACGAGATAAGGGGGGAGGGGGGGGGGGTGAAGCGAGTAAAATAAAGTTATTCCTCCGCAGGAAGAGCGCGGCTGCCCGGAGCCGAAGCGGGGTTCTCCGCCGTCGCCTCTAGGCAGCGGGTGCTGCCGGCGGTCGCCCGGCGTCCTCCCCGGCTCCGGTACCGGCGACACCGCTGCCGCTCCTCGGCCGCTGCTGGTGCCGCGGCGGCTGCTGCCGACGCCGGCGGGAGTTTCGCCGTAAGTAACACATCGCGCACCGAGTGCCCCAACTAAAGAGCAAAACAACACGTGACCGCCGCCTTACCGAGACGCTCACACACCGAGACGGGGCGGGGCGCGGCCGCCGCCGGCGCCGTCCCCCATTGGTCGCCGCGCCGCGCGAAGGACGGCTGCGTTCGCCAATGGGATGGAGGGGCGGGCCCTGGAATGCGAGCCGGCGCGACATCATTGGCTGGCGGCAGCCTCGCCCCCCAATAGTACTCCCGCCCCTCCGCGGCGGGCGGGTTCACGCCCACAGCCTCCGGCCCCCCTCAGGCGCAGCGGGACCCGCCTCCCCGCCACCCCCCTTCCCCCCCCTCCCCTTTCCCAGCCCTCCCCACCGCTGCCCTCACACAGCCCGGAGCGTGCCGGGGGCGCGATCACGGGGGAGAGAACCAGTATCTCCGGCGAGCCCCGGCGCCTCGCCATCCATCGTAGCCCCGACTGGCGGGACACGGAGTGGAGGGGGTGCACCGGCGTAGTCACCACGGCCGTCAGGTGCTGCCGACTCGCCTGGCGCTGTCGTGTTCCCCCCCCCCCTCTTTCCACCCCCGGCGCGGAGCTTCCGGGCGTGCTGTACGCCAGCCACCCCCCGCACACCCACATACACGCGTGTGTGCGTCAGCCCTCCCCGCACACGCACGCACGGCGGCTTCCCCCCCAACACCGTACGCGCACTCCTCCACCTGGTGTGTCAGCGCACCCCCGCTCTCCCCCCGCCTTGCGCGCCACCGTTTCGCTTCCCCCTCCCCTCCCCACGAAGCACTCGGCGAGTCGCCGCCGTATCACGGTCTCCCCCCCCCTCCCCTCCCGCCTCTCCCGTCGGCGCCCGTCTGCCCTCGCACCCCGCAGCGGCTATTGAGGTGCGGCGAGGAAATGCCACCTAGGGAGGGTGGGGAGGAGAGGGCCGATGTTACTCGGTTTTAATTAAATTAATTTATCCGAGCGTTTCACGTTAGCGACGAATAAGGGCAGCGTCCGCGTTTCCTCTCGAAACAAACCCGAGGCGTGGGGGGGGGCGGGTATCACAGCGCGGCGAGGCAATTAAGGAACGAGCTGCGGAGAGGGGGGAGTGCGGACCCCCGGTCCCCTCTCCGCAGCGCTGACCTCTCCCTCCGCTCCTACTCGCGCTTCTTTACGCGGCGTGCGGGGTCTCGCTTGTTTACCGGGGACCGCCGCGCCCGGGGAATCAATGGGCGCCTTTCTCTCGCTGCCGCCACCGGGGGGAGGTGAATGGCGGAGGGGAGGGGGCGCGAATCGGCGCCGCGGGGCAGCAAGCGAGGAAGGGGCCCTGGCCGGGGTGGGCGGTGGGAGGGGCAGGGGGCTCGCCAGTCCCCATTTTCCCGAGTACGGAGGGCGCGGGGGAAGGAGGGGGAGCGCAGGGGGCCCGGGTCGGGGACTGCGGGGCGGGGATGCCCGCCTCTCTCCCCGCGGTGAGGGCAGTGGTAGTTCCTCCCGAAACACTGAGCGCGGCGTGGTGCGGGGAGGGCGCTAATAATAAAATTCGGGGGATGAAAGGAGAAAGCTGCGCTGAAAACGTCCAGCCCAGGCTGTTTCTAACCTCAGCCACATCTCCTCCCGCCCTGAGAGCGGCTGGGGAAGCCGCCCCTTTGCACATGCCCGTGAGGTTGGGGTCACTCAAACACCCATCCGCGCTTGCGGTTCCCTGCCCTGGATTCAGGCCGTCGGGACACTCTTAATTTGTCGACGAAAACTGAAGCAGCCGGGTTTGCCTATAAAAACGGGGGGAGGCCGGGAGGGGGGTGCACGAAAGTGATGCGACGCCTCCCAACTGCCGCCGTGCGGAGCCGTGGCAGGGGCAGGGGCCGGGGGCGGGCGCTCCCCCGTGTTCCCGACGGAGGCGGCGGCGGAGACGCCCGCAACCCGCACGTAGAGCCGCTGCCTCACGGCTCTGCTTCGCTCCCTCCTGCCCGAAATTCTCCGCGGTTTGGGTCATAATAATAACCCGTTTAGAAATCAACAGCTGTAACTGGGAGGGGGTGTGTGTGTGTGTGGGAGGTGTCGGAAAAGACCACTCTACTGTAAATACCGGTAGGCTGCAATAAAGCAGCTTTTGAAGAAAGATTTCTCCTTTCGTCTTATGGGGAATTACTTACATTTACAGATAAGGTATTAGTTCCTTGCGGTTTTTTTGGTTTGGTTTTAGTTTGGTTTGTTTTATTTGGTTTTGTTATTTAACACTCTTTTCCTTAGTGTTTTTGATTGGTTGGGGTTTTTTGGGGTGGGGGGAGGCGGCGGAGCGAGAGAAGCAATTGGAGATCTGAGGAACCGACGTGTCCGCAGAGTGAGGAAAGAGCCTGCAGTGTGCCACTGGTTCCGTGCGTAACCTTGGGCTGGGTACCTGTGACCTTTCTGTACCAGTGCGACTCCTCGCAGAAAATGATGCTTGCGATCTTTATTGTCTTGGTCGTGTTCTTCGATTTTTGTAAAAAAAAAAAAAAAAAGCAAAAAAAAAAGCATAAAACTAATAATTTAAAGTTTAGATTGTATGTAATGATTGCATAACATATCTTAATGAGGAAAGTTTCATAGGAAAACTCGGGCATAGTTGATTTTCTGCTTGTGAGTGTAATGGGGCAGATTATCTGCTGTACTTGCACTACTGAAGATATAAGGGGAGTTAATAATCTGAACATTTTCTTGACACTGAGCGATCTGGGCCCATAAACACCAAGAGGAGCCTATTGTCTGGAAACCCCTTGGAAATGTGGAAATATTTTTCAGACATTTATGAAATATGCTTGGTGACCTTGAGCATTCATTCTTAATGTCTGGCATGTAAAAAAGATTAATATTAATTCATATACTTGGTATTTCCATGTGTTATTCTTGACTGTGTGGGCAATACACATCTGATACACCAGCAGAAAAAATTAATTTGCAAACAATTTATAAGAGAAAGCCATTAGGACAGACTAGAATTCAAGGTTGAAATTCATGTTTTTTAATTCTGTATCAGCACTGATGTAAGGAGCATCTTTAGCAGTTCATTTTTAGCAATAGTTGATTCATAACAGGTATTATTTTCTCCATAATTATGTTTGGGGTTTGTTTTTTAATGCATAACTGGGGTACAGAGCACAAGAAGCGTGACTCAGGTGTGCATAACATACAACTTAAAAAGTACAATTGTTTCATGACGACACTGTAGAACAAATGACCCCCAGCTTACGTAGGTTATCTGTCTTACTCAGAGTTTTCTCTGAACTCCTCTGTTCCTGGTCATTTCAATGTAATTACAGGGGCATTTAATTAAAATAAATGCACTAACACCACTTGTCCATCCCACCCCTCAGCTACAGGTCACTGTTTCTCCAGCCTGGCATGTCTTATGCTTCAGCTATTCCTATGCGTGGTATAGCATATTAGCTATAATTTCTGAAATAAGTGGGTTTTTAGTGATACAGTGGGCTGTGAATTTGAACAGTTGAAGCATAGCACATGATCTCTTGTACCATCAAGTAATTTCAGGCAGAACGTAGGAGTGGACAAAAAGGGGCAGCAGCATCTTCAGTGACTGCAATATATTTGCCAGGGGATGTTTGCTTAAATAATCTCTGTAGAATACTTCCAACATGTTGAAAGAAAAAAAAAATATCTTAACTCTCAGATTCCTTTTCTTCTGTCATACCATGATGTTCCATCTCTACTTCCCCACATTTATCTTCTAGTTTGAGGTCTCTGATGGGAATACATTTCTAATATACAAAGTAGACCTCAAAATAGTGCTAATATTAGCATCTTTCCTGCCTGCTAAACTATGATTTTGCCAGTAAGCTTTGAATCAACCATCTCCTTTTATTCTCCAAGAAAAATAAACAGTGCTGGGTAGTGGTCAGATTTATCAAAATCTGTTATCCCTGTGAGGGGCGTACCTCCATCCACCCTAAACTGGTGGAGGCATGCCTAAAGAATTACAGACTTTGCTTATGAAATCATGAAGTTTACTTATAGCAAATACAGTTTTGTACAGTTTTGCTGTCACAGACCTCTGCTAGTTTCACATTTCCCATGCTTCAAGTATTTGCAGTTCCTTAGTTATACGTAAAAAAAAATAAATTAAATATATATTAATTAAAAAAGGTAATTTTATTATG
>JAOEGS010015259.1:0-21405 GCA_025447755.1 Corythornis vintsioides
TATGTGTGTGTGTATATATATATATAAAAATATATATAAGCTATAAGACATTACATTTACTGCCTTTTTTTTTTTTTGGTGAGTATATTTTTGATATGTCTATTTTTAAGGTTGAAATTATTTCTCCCTTAAGGATTTTTTGACAGTAAAGCAGATGTTTCCTCATCATCATATTCTATAAATTTTTGATGAAGTTGTGTGTGCTTCTAAAGTACTCAAGTGAATGTTTACATAAAATGCAAGAAGCCCTACTGTCTCTGGATGCTGTGTTTGAAAGGACTGATTTGCTTTTGCTCAGTAATCATTTGTTCTGGGGAGAGGATCTCTTTTCTGAAGAATGGGAGCATATTTCAGATAAAATACCAACTTTTCCCCTGGCCTGAAGGAGGACTACATTGTGTGCGTGACTTGCACAGGCCCAGGGGAAGCTGTCCTCTGTGACAGCAGTGAGCTCAAGTGTCTAGTCCAGCCTCAACAGTAATTCAGTGTAATTCTGTGTTAAACAGAAGGAGCTTGGGGAGGGGAGTGAAATATTTCAGAACACTATCTTGAGTTATCATTAATTTCAAGAACATCTTTCTTGTCTCTTCATTAGGACACATGAATTTTTCTTCATTTTTTCATTCAAATATATCTAAAAATAATACAAATAAATGTATAGTCAGCGTGTTCCCCCCCCTTTTTTGGTTTTGTTTGCTTGTTTGAATAGCATGGTGGTTTCTGTGCCTAGCACTGTGGTGAAGCCTTTGAGCACTGGGGACTTTCAGAACAACACCAGTAGCACACATTATTAAAAATTCCTGTTACTCTTTGCAATGGATGTGAATTTCAGACATCCTATTTATGTGTGTAGGGGCAATCTGCCCTGAAGAAACTCATCCAGGGAGCAGCAAAACTGGAATCAATCACTGACACTGAGATTTTAGGATACTTAATTGCATCCCTGCTTTGTTGAGGAGTGGAACTTTAAAATCAAACAGGTTATAAACAGAAGCAGCTGAGCAATAGTATACCCCAAAATGCAGGCTCTTTGAAAGCAGATGTCCCATTTCACTTTGTCAGTTACACCAGTTTTCTCTGAACTTTCCCTACAAAGAAGCCCTTCCCAGCCTGCTGTTGTGTCAGCAAATAGACTGCTGCTCAGTGTTCTGAGCTTCAACTCACAGACACCTGTAAATGGTTTGGTCAGCAACAGAAATATTTCATCCTGTGTCTTCATGTGGCTCTTCTGGGGCATTTCTGCCTCTCAGGAATTGGAAGACTGCAGCTGTTCCTTGTTAAACAGAGCTCAAGTTTGTTTTCCATGGAGGTTTTCACCTTTCTTTTTATTTCCTCTCTTCTGAGGAAAGTCTTCTTTAGAAAACTTAGACCTGGCCTTTGTTTGAGGTTTGTTGTTTTTTGTTTGTTTTTGTTTTTTTTTTTTTCTTGTTTTGGGGGTGGGGAGTGTTTCCTTTTCTTTGATTTAGCAATGAGATTAGCAATGGGATTATGTTGAAGTTACCATATGTTATACCAGGTGAGTTTGTATTTTCTGGTTTAAAGGAAAAAAAATACAATCCTAAACCTGCAGGCAATGGTGGAGCACCTCTCATAGGGACTCTCTTCTCTGCGTGAGGCCCTTTCTCACCCTTACTTGGGACTTCACAGCCTTTTGCTACTGTGAGGAGCTCTTTGAAACAAGAGTTTTCCGTTCATATTCACGGGGCATGAATAACTTCACTGAAGTGACTTGGCTTAGGTTCCTGAAGTCAGTAGGACTGTTTATCAGTAAATGCTGTGTTTGGCTGCACTGGTTCCTGGGATCAGTCATGGGAGAAGTAAATCCTTCTGGACAAGGATTTTCTTAGCTATCGTTAAGAAGTGTTGTGCTTCCTTCTACCTCTTCCAAGTGAAGATCCAACAATATTTCCAAACAGGGTTTTCTTTTTGACATTTCCCTGCATTCAGTATCTTGAAATACACCCTTACAAGGAAGCATTTTAGAGAAGCCTTTTGTGTGCTCACTTGAATATACAACCTCTTAAGAAAATACACAGATGTGCACAGTGGGCTTTGGTTTCTTGGCTGCTCTTAGCATTAAGTGAATCCATTTCTTTCTGCAAACTCTAATTATGAAGACTTTCATGCTTTTTAATGCAGTGGTGCTTATGAAGAGTAGTAGCTATGGACTCCAGCTGTTGGGTAGCTTGTGCATGTTTTGGGCAGCCTTTGGGGCTCAGGGTCAGTGCCAAATTCAGCAGCTTTACACCAGCAAAATAGATTATGTCTGGCTGAACACTGTAAAGTTCATTTTATTCTGCAGTTGTATTTGCCTTCCTTGTAATAATTCTCATGATTTCTATACGTTAAAATTCCTTGGTGCTGTGACTAATTTGTATGTTGGCTGCTTTGGTTTGGTTTTTTTTTTTTGGTGTGTTTTGGGTCTTTTATATTGCTGTTGTTTTTAAGTTTTGCATGGGAAATTTGGATTTGGGGAATGGGGTGAGTTTGGGAAGGGTCCAAAGTCACCTGGAGTGCCTTTCAGTACTAGGGATTGATCTTCTGCGGAGAAGTGTTTACATCTTTAGGCAGCATCTCAAAGTGGCTACAAGCATCTGCTGACCTGCCTGTGAACAGAGCTCATGAGAGTTGAGCTCAGGGAGCACCCACAGGGAGACTGGCCTCTCTGCCTCACTCAGTCCACAGGAGCATCCACAGAGAGACTGGCCTTTTAGCTGCTTTATATCAAGAGTGATATTATGACAACTGCTCTTTTTTCCATAGTTATTAAAAAGCCTTTTTTGTTTGTTTGTTTGTTTGTTTGTTTTGGGTTTTTTTGTGTTTTGTTTTGTTTTTTTGTTGTTGTGTTTTGTTTATTGATTACAGCAAAATACAGAGCAGATTATACAGTACTTTCTGGGTAGGTTACACGTACACTGTCCTTTTTTCCCCTGTTCCTTGCCTTTCTGCCAAAGCCACTATCAGTTTGATTAATTTCAGCAAGGGAGAAACTTTAATCCTGAAGTGAGATATTTTAAAGGAAAGGTTGAAGTTTAAAAAAAACATAACCAAACACACACAAAACCAAAACAACCAAAACAAAAAGCAAAGAACAAGCAAAGCAAAGCCAACCCCTCCTGACTGCCAGACCAAGCTGACTGCACTGTTCTGCAGAATGAACTTTTCCTGCTAACAGTTCCTAACCAATTTTCATCAGGAGTCAGGGCGTTTGCAAGTTAGCAGCCTGGAGGTTTGTAGTGCAGAGATGCCGGGGGCAGGAGGGTTGAGCAATGACCATAAATAACCCCTTTAATGTTGGATTTTCAAGGATTTTGTTCCATGTTGCCTGAACATAATGGGAGTGTTTGCTTTAGCTTCACTGTAATTAATTTGTTTGGCATTAGTGTGGCTGTTGTTAAGTGTTTTACTAACACTATAAATTCTATCTATGTGAACAAAAGCATTTATCTGTGAGCAGGGAGCTGCTTTATGGTTTTTATAAGGCCTGACTGCAAGCAGTCCATATGGGGCATGCTGACAAAGGGGTACTCACAGTGACCTCCCACCCCCCCTTTAGTTTGCTGTGGCCACCTAATGGGCTGTGGCTCCATAAACAGTTGGGATGCCCATCTTCTCTCTTGCTTTCTGCAAAGAAAATCCAAACTATCTGTGGTTTTTTTTGGGGGGTGCTTTTATATGCTTATACTAAAGATAGCAAAACTACTTTTGTTTTAAGATGAAAGCAGATGCACACAGCCAGCCATATGAGTTGCTTTTGTAAGGGAGCACAGTTCAGATGTTCACAAAACACAGGGAGGAATTCAGACTGCATCATGCCAAAAGCCAGTGTGCCTTGGGCCGAGCAAGACTGTCACTTCAATTGTTCCCAAATTCCTTTTGGATGTGGGGCTGGTCGCACTGTTCCATGTTGCTTGTGTTTTTAGGAGCATGTGCTTTAAGTGCACTTCAACCATGCTGGGTGCTTTGCAACAGGGCACTGGGGAGGGTTTGTACCTTTCAGTGCAGGTAGGTGGTGGATGGACACCCTCTCAGGGTTTTTTTAACTTGGGAGAGCAATTACTAGAAAAAATGAGAGTTGGGAGCTGCTGTGTGGGACATCCATGTCCTGCTCCTGCCTGGCTGCTCCCCTGGGGACAGGCAGGGGACAGACAGCTGGCCTCGGGGTGTGAGCTCTGAAAAATCCTCCTGTGTCACTATTTCAGCTCAGGTGAGCAGTTTAAAAAGTGTAGCCACCTGACAGGCGGGTGGGCTCCTGGGTTAGGTGTGCTGGTGGCCCCAGCCCACTGCTGGCTAGCCATTGTTATGAGGTGGTTAACACCTAGAGAAGTTTTGGCAGGTCCTCTGGGGAAGGCTGAGGTGCCTTTGACTGCACAGTGCCAGTTCTGTAAATGGAAAACTCATGTGCTCTTTCCCTTTCCTGAGGGATTCATTAGCTCTGTGTACCTGAGAAATGCAGAAAGGAAGGGGCATCTTCTGTATCCACTGCACAAGTAAACTTTGATTCGGTGCAGTCAGGTTTGAGTTTTGATGCCAGTCTGCTTTAAAGGCTTGGTGTCCAAAATCCTCTGCATTTCAACGGTGCAGGACTCCAGGATCTTTTAGCAGGGAACAAAGGAGCTTCCTGGTAGGAGAAAAATGTGTCGTTGAACCTTCAGCAGCTGCATGGCTTTTGCCTTCTTGAACATTTCAAAGCCATCTGCTGGTTGGAAGCATCAAGCTGTCTCATGAGAATGAGATTTTCCCCTTAAACATGTCTTCAATGGGATGACAAACTCCTTCAATCTGAGTAGTAAACTTTTAAGTGCTCTTTCACAGTGGTGCGTTTATGTTTGCTAAACTAGGGGAAGAAAATATTAGTGTAGGTCATATGACTCTTCCCCATCCAGCACACTTTGATTTGTAGAACAAGCCAGGTCCTGTTTAGCATACATGACACATGATGGAGCTGAGATGATTTATCTACCCAAGCTGATTTAACTAAGGACAATCATAAAATATGCTGGAATAAACCCCACTTTGGTCTGAGGTCTACCCCTGGAGAGTTAGGGAATGCTGCAGGTCCTCTTTGTGTGCTGGAGGAACAGCAGTGGACTGCCCCTCTGCAGATGGGTGCTTGTGGCACATGGGAGAACCAAGGCACCAGTACCAGGGGAAGCAGCATCAGGCAGCTCTGAGCAGCTTCTGGATTTTGTGGGGTTATGGGGATGAATATAGATGAACACGGAAGCAAAGGCTGCTTGTACAAAGCACTCTTAACAGTCCTTCCTTTTTGTGTGTTCTGGTTTATTTGTTTTGTGGTAGCTTTGGGGGTGGTTTTTGTGTGTTTTTTTGTTTTTTTTCCTTGTTTTGTTTTCCTTCCCCCCCTTCTTTTCAATGTTTCCTATGCCCTTTGCTTTGTCTTGTACCTTTTCCAAAGTAGAATGTTCTTCCCTGAAATCAGCAGAGATTTTATTGTAGATCAGAATGAGACAAAGCTATTGTTTTGCCTACAGTGGTAAAATAAGCAAGTTTGAAAATATGTGTGTTGATAATAAGGTTCTGTAGCTGCCACTGGATGCTTGGTCTGAAGCTTTCCATATATAGAGGAGTTAGAATCTAATGGAAACAGATTTGGGAAAGGAGTGATCTTAACAGCTGAAAGTGCTACAGACCTATAATGAAAACAGTGATATGTCTTTTACTGCTCATTATTTCTCATTTGAAAGTGCCTTTTTCACTAGCATCAGCAAGGATTTCTAATTAGAAGTAAATAATAAAATCCATTCCATAATTAATTCTGTTAAGCAGGCACTTACTATACTTTGATGTCCAGACTTCACTGGCATTTAATCTGTGCATCATTATTGGCTTAAATGCAATTACACAGGGTTTCTGTCACCACAAGATGTGTCCAGGAAATGTACAGTTCTGACAAGGATATTTCAAGGTCTGCTGGGCATTTGAGACATGTTAATGTTTTTCACATGTCCTTGGTGGGGGGGGAGGAGGGAGCAGTATTTCTGCATGATCAGGAAAGCAACAGAAGCGTGACAGGTTTGGTCAGGCCAGTTCACAAGTGTGCACTGCTAAGGAGAATGTGACTGCTGCCCTGAATTTGGATGGGAACAAATGCATTGATGTGGGCAGGAGGCAAAGAGCAGGCCAAGAAGCAGAAGACTGCTAGGGCTCCATGTTTTCTTGAGCATCATCCTCACTTCTGGGTTGTTTCTCTCTGGCATTTTTTGAAATGCTTGCTTATATTTCAGATGTATGACAGTATTCCAGATGCTGCTGTGCATATTAGTTTCCCCAAATCAGTCACTGATACCTATTGATCCCATGCATGCCCACGGGATAGGTATCAAATGCATTTGTTCAAAAACTTTCAGAAAGGAGCAGAGCTAGTGCAGTGCAGTATCTTAATCGCTCTAGTAGATGGTCACTCTGCATTACAAGCATGTCCATTTCTGTACAAGAAATCCTGGGCAGCAGTACCCTACAGAAATGGATTCAATTTTCAGTTATGATGTCACACTGAAACAGAAGCCCAGGCCTCGGTTGAAACAAACAGGGTTAGGCAGAGCAGAATTCACCTTGTGGCATTGATCAACTCTGCATTTGCACATGGAAAAGTCCTTGGACATCACTGCTTGAGTCAAAGCTCTTTGAATATGAAATCCTTCAATCTGACTCCCTGCTGAACAGCTGAACAAGCTGTTTGCTGTAGCTGCTGTCCTTAAAGCAGATCAGGCAGCTTGAAATAAACCAAAGATTCTGACACTAGAGAGATTCTGAGTTGCTGAAGCTGCTCTCAAGTGGTGCATTTTTTTTGGCATGGCTTTTAACCTGCACATACCCTGATGTACTTGGGAGTTTGAGTGGACATTATCTACATATCAAGCAGCTTATCAGATGTGGCTTGGGGTTGCAGTTGAAGCAGTGCTTCCTCTACCTATGAAAATGGGAAGAAATGGCTGGTTATTATTGGGCAACTGATAGCAAACTAGCAGCAAACATTGCCACACTGGTGCCCGTAAAACAAGCTCACCTTTGAGGTGATAGCAATGGCAAACACGGACCACTTCTCTGTCTTTGAAGTTTCTGTATGACCAGATTTATATTTATAGTGGAAGATGAACTTAATTTACAAAGAATCTTTTGGAACCTGGTTTCAGACTTTTTCCATCACCTTTAAGTTGTGATCCTGAGCTGTTAGTACCTGTGGGGTAATGGAGCGAGACTTTGCCATGTACAAGGGAATCCAATCAACCTCCTTCCTTTACACAGAACATATTTCAAATCCATTTTGAATTTGCATATGGATTTACGTTTCACTGATCTAAATACTGCAGTAGCAGTGTCAGTCTGTACTGCAGCCTCTTTAGGAGCTCAGGTGTGGTGTGAAGTAGCAGGTCGTGCATTTGCACCAGGATGCAACTGAAGCAACAGAGGTGCCCCTTCTCATCCCGATCTTTGCATGACCTTTTATTTTTGGAAGGCATAAGGCCTATAGAGCTTAAGTTACGTGAGTAGAATTGGCAGATTTCTGTGCTTGCAGGCTTGCTCACTGGTCCAAAGTACACTTGCCTTTTGGAAAAGTTTGTGAGGTGATAGAAAAATGGAAGAAAAAATCTGGATGCTAATTTAGGAGTTTCATCTACTTGTATAATTTGGCTCTGAGCACTTGTAGCTTTGCTGAACCTTTGTTTTGTTTGAAACTAGTTTTGGACTGGCAGCAACTTGTCCCCTTAATATCAGCTTTTTGCTTTATCCTTTTCAGTGCAGTGCATGCTTTCTGGAGACCAGAGCATTCTTTCTGTCTAGCAAAGTATGCGAATGTAATTCTTGAATTCTACAGCTACCAGCATACATGTCCCTAGAGTAACAACTCTTAGCAGTACACGTGTAAATATTTACATCTGTTTCCCTTCCACTTGGTCAAGCAGTCCATTTTTGTATAGTATGAAGAACACTGTATATAGGAAAAACCCCACACTGTTTAGTCCTCCAGTTTCTTTTTGAGGGGGTGTTCTATTTACTGAACAAAAGGCCAGACTAGATGTAGCATGTCTTTTGCAGGGAACTTCTGCTGCCAGCCAGCTCTGCAGCAGGGCTGACAGGTTTATGACAAGGTGATGGACTTCTGCAAGGTGAGGTGGTGAACTGGTGCTTTAGAACCTCAAGTCCCACTTGCCTTTATAGTTTGAGTGTAGAGCTTTGTCTTTGAAGATCACTGCAGCAAATAAACCAAGCTTATCCCCAGCCCCACAGTTAATTCCAAAAATCAAATTTGATGGAGGCTCTGACATTTTGAGATTGAGTGGTAGTGGCAGGCTCAGACTTGTCCTTGCAGTAGGGAAGAATTCTGAAAATGATTGTGGTGATTCTTTTTCGCTCTTTGACAAGACTTAGGTGCTAAAAAAGACATATTTGATCCGAGTAAACGTGTGCATCAGCTACGGCTGCTTGATTTGCTACTGAGCAGGGATGCAGATGCTCCCAGTTATGCCACTGTATACCCAGTAGTGCTGGGAGGCAAATGGCACAGGTGAGGAACCTGCAGTGCCAGCTCAGATGGGAAGCTTGGGGCAGGTTTGGGCCATTGTCTCCCTGGGCTGTAGTGGGGTAGGGGAGCTATAGCAATACAGAGAGCTGGGGCTGCTGCTGCCTGTTCTGGCTTCAGCTAGGAAGGAGCAAGTTCCTCCTTGGCATTTCCCTTTAGGAGAACGTGCTGGATGGGATATGTGTTGTCAGAGGAGCTGGCTTTTGCTCCCATGGATTTGTGGGAGGGAGTTCCTTAGCTTTAGAGAGAATAGCAGATTTTGAGATTTTCACTTTTCCCAGTGTTAGATTCTAGGTGTTTCCTTTAGCTAGGAGCACTGTAGGATAGGTGATGACTGAGACAGAAATGAGTTCATTAATACTGTCCACTCATTTCCAGTTGTGAAACTTCAGAAGTGATCCTCATTTCTGTTAGAGGGGAAAATCCATCAGTCTACCAATGGAAAATGGTTCAGTGTCTGTTAGCACAGACTTGCCAGCAGCAAAGCATTTAGAAAGGTTGTCCTGGCATGTCTGCTGAGTTCAGAGTCGCCTGCAGTACTGTGACTTCCATGGTATGTCAGCACAGCTTCCAGCAACCTTCCATGTTTGCTTTTATGATGCTTCACCTGAATTCACACCTGGCTGCCTCTGTTTCTGTGCAGGATCTCAGGAATATAACCTGGGAGGTTTAATAGTGATTTTTGTTATTTTTTAATTTATTTTTTTTTATATACTTTTCCAGAAAGCCATATTTTGAACAGCCATGCCCTTGAATTTTCTCATTAAAATGTGCTGTTGCTAACTTCAGGTAGTAAAAAATAATTTTGTTATGCATAAAGTGTAATATTCCTGGGGCACTTCTTTCTAGTTTTTTCTTTTATTTTGCCCCTCTGCATATGGATGCAATGGATACATTCTTTTAACTTTTATGCTAACTGAATTCTCGCCTTGGTTTGGATTCCTCTTTTCAGTGGTGTCTGCATGCTGAAGCTATGGCAGGGAAGTAAGGTGTCCTTTCACCATCTGTCACATGCAGGGCAAAAATACAATCTCTAGCTTTATGCATTAAATAGTAAACTAATAGAGTTCCTAATCAGTTGTTGGAGATCTGTATCACTAAGCTCAGCTGAAAACTTGATGTGTGGTAAGAAATCAAGCTCATACTTGCTCTATTCCTTCTGAGGAGCAAGCACAGCAAGAGGCTGGGGTAATGAGATTATTATAAAGGGAGAAATTAATTTTACTATTGGATGTAGTTTGGAAAGCTCATTATTGAACAGCAGGTTTGGGAAGAGGCTGGGAAGAAAATCCAGCTCCTGTTGTTGGAGTACAAATGGAGTTGGAACTTCCTTTTAGAAGATCTTGAAGCCACTGTGTTTTGAACTAATTGGTAGTGGTGTCTGAGTTTTGGTCTTGGAAAACTTAGCTTCTGAGACTAGAAATTTAGTATTATAAGGCCTGTCATTCCCTTCTTGTTTCATGTTTGAAAATAGGTCTGTGGGTCAAACAGAAAAAAGCCAGCCAAACCATCCCCAAATTGGGCTTTTTTTGTTTATGTTTTGCTGAAGAAACATTGCAGCTTTTCTGCCTGCAAGTAGTCAGAAGCAAGACTATAGTAATGGAGGAGTGTAAGCATTTTTCTTACTCAAAGATATCCACAAACACACTCCATGAAGAGTTGGAAGCAGTTTTTCAGCTCCTTGTAAGTGCATCAGCTGCGTGTGAAGTGATACCCTGGGAAGTACCTGTGCTGTGCTTCCGTGTGTAGCTCTGGAGTTTAGCCAGAGCCTTCCAGTTTGATCCAGCCTGGGATTGGTGAGGTTGAGCCATCTGGAATCAATGTTGTCTGCCTGGTGTGAGCACAGCTTGTGGGGTGGCCAGAATCTGTGCTCATGGCCTCTTGCCACTGGAGATAAACTCTTGGTGGCTGCTGATCTGAAGGTGCGTCTTCACACGGTGGTCTGCAGCAGCTGTGGGGAGCACTTGAGTCTGTCTCGGTGGTGTCATCTTTGTGCTCTTGACCAGAGGTGTCACAGAATCACAGAATGTTAGGGGTTGGAAGGGACCTAGAAGATCATCTAGTCCAACCCCCCTGCCAGAGCAGGATTATCTAGACCAAGTCACAAAGAATCTTCCCTGACTGGAATCAAACCCCAGGCCGTAGCAGTGAGAGCACTGAACCCTAACCACTAGACCACCATGTCAGTGGCTTGCTAACATTCAAAATTCCCTCGTGTTTTGGGAGACTTTCCTCCACAGCAGGTTGCTCAATAGCTTGAGGAAATACCCATCCCCAGAGGTCACTGTCCTGTGCTTATCATGTGCTCCAGGGGGATACGTCTCCATCTTTGCAAAATATCTTTCAGACCACCAAGTTGATGGGACTTTGCATCCTAACTCACATTTTGGCACTGTTGTTGGGAAATAGCTTGTCTTTCTCACCAGATCAGATAGGTGAACACAGGTCTGTGTTCTGGTCCTCTGTGGAGGATCCTCACATCTGAAGGAAGAGCAGCTTGCTCTTTGATTCCCTACTGAAATGGCAGATGCCTCCTCTGGAGGGATGTTTTACAGAGTTACTGCTGAAAACTGCAGGCAGGGTGAAGAAAGCTGTAAGCTAAATCCTGACTGTGAATGTTTTAGCTACAGTGATGCAAATCCAAGCATCAGTGTTTTGTTTTGATTTAACACTCCCCCCTCCCTGACTACTTTCTTCCCAGCATTTTTATCTTTCACTTTCTGGGAAGCGGTTTGTGCAAGGTCAAACCAAAAATAGGTGTGTGGGTGCTGATAGAGCTGTAACTGCAGAGTGGAGCAGAGTGGTTTCAGTGCAGAGGGCTGTGGTTTATCAGTAGGAGGACATGCTTGCAGTTAAAACACTGAATTTAGCAGAGGCAAAGTTGTTCTCAGTTCCTTTGCAGAAAAATTCAAGGACTCCAGCCTGCCAACATGATTTTGAACCTCAGATGCATATGAAAGGGGTCATGTGATGACAGCAACAGCCAAAACAACTTTGTTGGAAAGGGTTGGCTTCAGTTGCTGGTGCTGTAGTAGGATGGAAGACCTTTGGACTGCTGGAGACCACAGCACCAAGGGAATAGTTTTTGAGTTTTATTACTTTTGTGTGTGTTCAAATTAGATTGAATTGTGTCCCAATGGGTCTGAAAAAAGATTTTGGCAGATGTACTAGCACTTCCCAGCTGAGGCAACAGCCCTCTAACCCTCAAACAAGAAACCCCAGTAGCCCTGTGAAAAGAAAAATAAACTCTACCCAGAAAAGGTGTAACTGTGCTGAGATCAAGGGCCTCTCTGCTGGAAAATCTTTCCTATTCATGATTCACAGGGCTGGATCCTGCATCAGTAGGATCTAGAGCAGACCTGTGCTAATGTGAAAAGCCTGATGTCAAGCAGTGGATCTCTTTGGAGACCAGCACTTGCTGATGCTCTGACATCAACCCAGTGTATCCCAAGTGCTTGGGTTACCTTGCTCTGAGCTGCAGCAGACGGAGGGGATCAGAACAATGCTTTTGCGGCTTAAAAAATGACAATTTCATTGAAAGGCTGGTTGCTTTCACTGACTTATCCTCTGAAGAAGTGTGTCCTGCTAGACTAGCAGTAAACCTTCCCCTTGCCAACAGGCTACAGGCTTTGTCTGCTGGTACCTGAACTGTGTAGGGTGTGTTTCCCTGCCTGGGAACATGAAACAGGGCTAATGGACATGGTCTTATGGTGGAGTGGGAATTATTAATTTTTATGCAGGCTCTGATATTTTGGTCTTGGGGGGAGAGCAATGAAATCAAAAGCTATAAATAGTAGTTAAGTGAAATCAGACCCTTTAATTTAGATAACAATGGGAACATACATAGCTTGCTTTTAGGGTTGTTCTTCCTTCCTAGCTATTTACAGCTGCTCATTATTTCATATTTAGATTTTGTGCTTGTCTTTCAGCACCTGAGTGTCATGGTTTAGGGTCAGGGCAGCCCCTCAGACCTGTGACAGCTGCTCTCTGTTAACCCCCTCCTTACCCAAAGGGGAAGAGAAAGGGAATAAGGGAGAGAGACTCAAGCATTAGAAAAAAGAAACTAGTACAGATTTAATGGAAATGAAAATAATAATAATAATAAATAGAATATATACAAAACCAGTATCAAACAACCACACACACCCCCCCATGGCAATTCCATTACTGTCACCACTGATGCTGTGGAGCAGGCACCAGGAGAGTCCCAGACTGGGCCCAGCAGCAGACAGGAGCCATTCAGAAGCTGGATTCTGGCACTGGGGTCAGGAACACACTGATCAGGATTGAAGGCAGAATGGACAGAGTCCTCCTTGGTCCTCTGAGGAAGGTGCTGAAACAGGACCTGAGCCAAGTACAGTGAAGCCAGCAAAGCAAGCCAAGAGAGACAGGAGAGGTGCAAGACTCTAATAATCCCTCAGCTTGATACCAAATACGCTGAATCTGGGCTGGAATCCCTTGTTGGTCAGTTTGGGGTCACCTGTCCTGTCTGCTCCTACATGCAGGTGAGGATTAGTTCTGTTCTCACTCTAACCAGGACACTGAGTTTGGACTTTCCCTGTCTTTTTTGACCCATTTCCTACTCTGAAAATGTCAGGCATGAACTAATTCAGCTAATGCAAAAAATCATGAGGACTGTCTTTCAGTTTGGCACATTGGAAACTTATGTTTATGCCTGTGGGGTTATTGCAAATGGGTATTCTAAAGGTGTGATCCTGTGGGACCTCATTTCTTCATTTCAGATGAGCAAATTCCAATGCAAGCAGTTCCAGTGTAACAGTAGCTTTTATAAGTCTTTCTGCGAATAATTTAATGTAGATTAATTTTCAGACCATACCAAAGTATTATTTTTCTTGTACCTACCTGTCTTGAAGTAAATGAGTCATTGGGTGATCATGCACTGCTGGAGTTTACGATCCTGACGAATATGGCTCAGACAAACCATAAAGTCAGGACCCTGAATGTTTAGGAAAATAAACTTCAAGCTCTTCAAGGAGTTAGTCAATAGGAGCTCTGGGAAACTGCCTTCAGGAGTAGATCTTGGATGTGGTGTTGAGGGACTTGGTTTAGGAGTGAACTTTGTAGAGTAGGGCGGATGGTTGGACTGGATGAACCCAAGGGGCTTTTCCAGCCTGAATGATTCTGTGATCTTTAAAGGCTTTTTTTTATAGAGCACAAGAGGTCTCAGTCCCCACATGTAAGAAACTGAGCAAGGAATTCCTCACTGGTACTGAACTTCCAGGGATATAACTGACTGTTGGAGGTCTTAGTGTGCTTTGCCTGGTCACCTGTATCTTGTTAATCAGTGTGAATGGTAAAGAAAGATGTGTTAAGATAGCAGTATAAAGATATGTATTTCATCTGATTGTAATGTAGAATGACAGGTAAATAATGAATCCTTTAAATCTCCTATTGTGGTGAAAGTAAATAATATAGATATCTCCATGGAATATTATTTACTTCTGGGGTTTTTTTTTAGGAAATAAGGTCTTCTTTTTCAGATTAAATACTTTATATACATTTCTGTTACAGTGTAAGAAACCTGCTTTTTAGTGCTGATGCTGATGTGTGTTTTGATGATGAAAGAGCTTGGGAGAAAAAAAGGCTTTTTTTGTAGCATCACAGCATTTTTTCCTGTTTTGCATGTGATTTAGATCCATCCATTAGCTATGAATCACCTGGTGGGAAGTCAACTCAGTCCTGCATGACTAATTATGGCATTTCGCTATCTTTTTTTGTAGTCTGTTGAGGTGGTAGTTGGAACTGCATCTCTGAATCGCTGAGCTCTGCTGCTTGTTAATGGAGAGATGACCCTCCGTTGCAGCTCACTTCCATACCTTCAGGCACTGTTTAGGGCAATAAAACCTCTCCTTGTGGGCAGAGTTTATCTGCTCTGTCTGCACATAACTTGCCTCGTTTCCAGCTCAGTTAGGTGTCTGTCTTTACTGGTGAGGATGGATTTCTGTGATTGGCTTGCTATTAAGCAGAGCTGCAGTCCTCTGGTCACACTTGAATTTGGGTATTGTGTACTTAACCTCTGTCCATTTACGCCCATCCAGTGCTCTTTACTTTCCCCACTACTGATCACAGCTTTCCCTGCTTTACCACTGCTATGGGTGTTGCTAAATTCTAGGTTTGTCTATTTTCTGTGTTATACAGCTGCTTTAAGGGAATGGAGCATCTCCCTGTTGAGGAGAGGCTGAGGGAGCTGGGGCTCTTTAGCCTGGAGAAGACTGAGGGGGGACCTCATCAGTGTCTATAAATATGTTAAGGGTGAGTGTAGGGAGGATGGAGCCAGACTCTTCTCAATCATCCAATGACAGGACAAGAGGCAATGGGAGTAAGTTAGAGCACAAGAAGTTTAGGGTAAACAAAAGGACAAACTTTTTCCCAGTGAGGGTGACACAGCCTGGAACAGGCTGCCCAGGGGGGTTGTGGAGTCTCCTTCTCTGGAGACACTCAAGACCCACCTGTATGTGTTCCTGAGTGACTTGGTCTAGGTGATCCTGCTCAGGCAGGGGGGTTGAACTAGATGATCTTTCCAACCCCTAACATTCTGTGATTCTATGATTCATAGCTCTCTGTCTTAATTTTGTAATCTGTAGCTGTGGGATTGAAACATGCCCTTGTTTCTAGAAACTTCTGATTGAATCTGCCAGGTTGAAGAGACATGCAACAGAAATTGCATTGTCAGGGCAGGAGAGAGTTCATGTATAGAACTAAATCACTGGATTGGGCCAGTGACTCTAAGCCTAGGTCTCGGTTCTGAAGCATACGCAGGTGAGACACAGAAGGGAGAAATTGCTTGCATCGTGTTAGGCTAATACTCTTAGGGTAAGATGATGTTATGAAATTATTATTTAATGTGTACTTTTAATTCTAATTACAATGCTGTTTTTTTCTGTAGGAGGATGTTTCAAAAGTATAGTTTGTTTGCTGCCCTGCAGTAGGTTAGGGAAAGTAGACCCATCAGCCTTTAAATTATACAGATAAACTCAGTAATTTTTTTTTCCTTCCATGTCACTTGCAGCAGAAGTTGGTTTCTTTCCTCTCACCTTAAAATTACTGTCCTTGCTTACCTTGCAAGCAGACAGAAAAGGTAGTCCAATTTTAATCTGCTTTTCTAAATCAGTTTTCAGCTACATGTCAAGACAAACTCACCACATTTCCTGGTGAACTTGTATCTAACTCTCATTTTAAAGAATACAGGCAGGGGCTTCATGTGTTTGAGCTTTGTCAAGGAAAATTAAAAAAATAAACTACAATATTCTTACAAAGAAAGAAAAAAGCTGATGTATTTTCCTTTGCAACAAAAGGTTGGGTTTTTCTTTACAGGCCTATATTCTGTCTGGTATGTAATAACAGTGTGGTTTCCAAATGTAGGCACAGGCTAGCTGTGGGAGAACTGAGGTACCTCCACACACAGGTTGTGATAGGCAGGACACCTTCTTAATGTGTTAAATTTGTTGTTCTACTTCTTTTAAGGCAGGCAAAACAATAAAAAACCCAAAACTTTAAGGCTTCCTATTTAACACCCACAGACTATTCACAAGTGCAATAAACCTGTGTGGTATCAGAAAATGAACAGTAATACATACAGTATTATCTCTAAGGATACAAAAAAGGGGAATTGGTGGTGGGTCTAAGAAAGACAGAGTAAAAGCTTTTTTCAGCCATTCTGTGAGTCTTGTCTAGCTCCTGGGCCTGCTATTTTCTTGTTCCTTGTAATAGAAGCAAGCAAAAGAGTATAATATTGTTTCCCTCAAAACCAGACTTATTAAAATGTGGTAGTGTTTTCATACTTATACTTTAGTATCTCTAATAGGTCTTTCTGTCTTTGTGCCAGACACTAAAATTTTATAGCAAAGAGGTATTTTTTTTTCCTAAAAAGCTTCCAGTGAAAGAGCTCACTTTGCTATACCTAACAATGTATACTTTACTTGAGTAGTAATCAAATTAGGTAGCATGCATTTGGGAGCAATTATTGTAATTAATGCCTGATTATGTAATCAATCTCACTAATGTTCCTGTTCAGTGCAAATTAGAAGATGACTGTGCTGTGCTGTTTGTAGCCAAGAAGTTTCTCTTTTTCCCCAGCCAAAACATAAAGATTTTGGAATTTGAGGTATGTATTCATACCCACTGCAGTATTTTCTTACAAGGGAAAGGTGCAGTCCAGACAAATGCACTAAAATATTAAATTTATGTGAGTTCACACATTTCAAGTCTGCCCTCCCACTTATTTCTGCTCCTTTTCAAAACAAGATAAAATTGAGAGGTCTTGATTTATTTCCTAGACGTCTGCTTTTTTACTCTTACTCCACTGTTTGTCTTTCTCTTGACCATAGTTTCATGTTGATCAAACATGATAATATTTAACTTTTTTTTGGCTGATCTTAAACCAGAGCAATTCTTGGTCAGAGGAGATCTGGAAAATTTAATTTGAGTGAAGTGTGCCCTAAAAATAAAGAGCTGGAGAAAAGTAGGTATAACAGAAGAACCTGAAGTTATCATCAATTAACTGTCTCTTTGGCTGCTGTGACTCAGCTCAGGCTTGCCTGGGGAACCCTCTGACTTGCACTGTGCACAGGAACTCAGCTGATGGGAGCTGGTTGAATTCTCAGGGTGTGGATCTGGGATTCATGGTTCTAATGGGAAATGCTTACTTGACTTGGCTGCTATCTGAAGGTACCTGCAGCTTCATGTCGTGCTTGTCCAGACTTATTTTGTTCTTTTCTCACAGCACACTCTGCTCCTGCTGCAGCTAACAGTGCTGGGGGGTGATGACAGTGGAGAGCCAGTCCCAATTATGCTGATTTAATAAGCTGCAGATTTTACTGCTGACAGTTGTGGCTCTCCATGTCAGTTCAACCTAACAAGACTTGTTGCAAGACCATCAATCAAATGCCCTGGGTGTCTTGAAGCTTTAGCCACAGCTTTGTACCACAGTGTAGTGAGACTGACTGACTTCTCCAAGGGTGGCTGATGGTTGGTGCTGGAGCCTGCTGCTTTTGTCTTTTTTTTTTTTGCTTTGTCTTTTTGTTTTTATTGTTTAACCTACTGAGATTAATTGCTTTGTGCCTCAGGAATGCTGATATAATTTCTAGGCAGTTTACTGAATGGAGTTGTTCCAGTTCTTGATAGTGGGACATTTTATTCAAATCCAGTCTTGTTCAGTTAGTTGCAAATAGTTGTTTATCTCATATGAATCACTGAATAAATATGACTTGGAAATTGAGAGTTTCACTTGGGTTCCAACTGAAGTTGTCAGACCAATGCTTTTGGTGTTTGGCAGCATGTATAAATGTGCTTCCAATTGTGTGGAAAATGGAGAAAGAGTGAGGGTTTTGGTGGTTTTGATCTTCTTTCTGGGAATAGGAAAGCATCAATTTCCATCCCCTTGTTTCGGGGGCTAGTTAAGTCAGTAGGCATTGAAAGCAAAAGCAGTATTGCCCGTCCAGCTGTTTACTGCCTGCTGCTTACAGCAACAGCGACTTGGGGGTGTCCAAAGCCAAACAGAGGATTCAACCTGGGGGGTTTGTGAGTCCAGACTTTCTTCTTCTTCCATTCCTCTGCTGTGTGCCAGGATTTGCTCTCCACCTCATCTCCTGGTGCCCTGCAGCTCAGAGGGCTCTTCCCTGGCTTGCTGCACGGTCCAAGCTGACTTCCAGTTGAGACCCTGCTGTTGACCAGCTGCTTGGCAGGGAGTCAGAGGCACATCTTGAGGTGTCCTGTCCTTGGACAGCATCCTTTGGTCCAGCATTCTGGGAAAGCCTGGGCAACTCCAATCTCTTCACTTTGAAGTTCACAGAAAGAAAGGGGCACTTTTCCATTCTGAAGCAAGAGCTGGTGATGTGCCAGGAATGTTTCATGGTTTTTGCCGTATTAATGTCATGGTATTTGTAGGTGGGTGGACTTCAAAAACTGAGTTTTGCAATGTTTTCAGGTGCTGTATATAGGCTGTACAAGGTTACTTGCACAGAAATGAAGTTAAAGATGCATTTATTTTTTTTTCTTGTAAGAATTAGCACAGGCTGCCTAGAGACTTACTATAGTATAATCTAGGTTAAATTGATGTGTTTAATTTCAATTCTATTTATTGTGTGCACAGGCACAACTGAAGGGTCATAAGCACTGCAATTGGAAGTTTGTACTTGACAGCAGAGCTTGTTTGTGAACAGAAACAAGTCAGTGTGTGGAATAAACTGCTCTGAAATCCCTCTTATGGAACAGGTGTTACGTGGGAAGTCATGGTCAGACAAGCTGATTGACAGTGGTCAAACCCATAGGGAAGCTAACAAAGAGCTGCAGATTAAACACAATTTAAGGGTAGTGTGCTACCCAACTGATTTGGTGGGTGCAGTAATGTGCAGAGTGGAACGTTTAGATGTTTTGCATTAGATGGCAGAATTAACTGGGAGGGGAGACTGGCCAGTGGGGTTATTCCCAGGCTAAATGGGGGAGGAATTTTACACAACAGGAAATTAGCTAATGCTCAGTTGATGTGTGTATGGGGTATTTGCTTGAAGGAAAGGTCAGTGTTAGTCACAGTCCACAGTAGCAGCTTAGTTGGTAATAGTTTTTTCTTGATATCAATAAATACCTTAAAAAAATATTTTCTTCCTAAGAAACTTCATTGGGTTGTGTTTTTTTGGTTGGTTGGTTTTTTGTTTGGAGGGTGGGGTTTTGTTTTGTTTTGTTTGTTTTGTTTTGTTTTGTTTTGTTTTGTTTTGTTTTGTTTTGTTTTGTTTTGTTTGTGGCTTTGAATAAGATTAAATTGTATTTTATCAAAGCAAGCCTTGGGCCCTGGTACATCTTGTTGCCTGAAAGATTGTTGTGCCACAGTGGAATTGATGTCTAAGGTCAGCTAGTACAGAGAAATAGTAAATTACCAGACAAAAACATTGCTTGTGTTGCATTCTTGTCATGATTAACTGTAAAATAAGATGGTGGTAGTTTATCTGCTTTACATTTCAATTGCTTTTGATTTATAAGAGAGCCTTCTTGTCCTGTATTTTAAGTATCTACTTAGAAAGCAGATCTCTCCAGGAAAAAGAGTAAGTTACTAGATTTTTATTTTTGTTTTGATCTCTGGGTCCTTGGACTTATTGTCATGATTTATTTTTCTCCTTGGAACACTGCATTCCACAGCTTGTAATGTGAGCCCAAGGCTTCTTTTTTTTCTGCTTAGACTCATGTATAAAGACATTTTTTAAGATTTATTGCATTCTTTTAACTTCTAAACATGAGGGAAACACAAATGATGATCCTCAGTTCAGACCAACAGCAGAGAATGAAAAAATAAATAAATTTTCAAGCGGATATTTCTCTGTACGGTGCTGTGTGTTTTTCTGGGGCTCTGCTCTTCTCTCTGCTGTGGGGTCAGTGTCTGTAAGCAAAAAGATGACTTCAAAAACTGAGGGCGGTCATGTCTTCAGCCAAGTCCCCTGGAGCTGCTGCTGAGTTGTGTGGATTTTCATGGGCATCTCCATAGCAGTTGGGATCAGCTGTGAGGAAAACTCACTCAGAGCAGTCCCTGGACAGCCACGGGAAGGCCATGGGCTTCACTTTTTGGGTGGAAAAAAAAAAAGCTTTCCTTTTTAGTGGGCTGTGGGCTGGCCAGTTGCTGTAGCAGTTGGCTTGCTAATACCTGAAAAAAGCTGGGTTTGTAACCCTGTGTCTCAGATAACCTCTCTGACTTCACTTTCTCCATCTCACTGAATGTTCTGTTTAAACTACTGTGTGCTACATTATCTCTCTGGTGGTATGGATTTGAGCAACTGAAATTGTGCATGCGACGAGACCGCCATTCCCAATTTCCAGGTGCAAATGCCAGCAGTATCTTCTGCAAGGCACTGAGGTTTGTAAAGCACACCAGGACTGATACAAACCCTTCTTGCCTGGAAAAGGGCAGCAGAGGGAGCTTGATTTCTCCTTTTCTGCTACTCCTACCTTTTGCAGCAGCAACAAACAGCAGGGGACTTAGCACTCTGAGCCCTGGGAGCTCTGGAGCATTGCAGTGCTTGGCATTGGCCAGATGCCAGCACATCTGGCATGTGTTGCTGAGCGTACTGAAAGGGCTGCTGCTGGATCTGAGGGATGGCCTGGTTCAGGGCTGTGGACAGGAATCTTCTCCCCATCTGGAGGCAGCAGCAGTGGAGAGCCAGTGCCCCTTCGTACCCTGAGCCTGGGCTGAGTGGGAGTTGTGTTTGGGAGAGGTGAGGTTCAGGTCACTGTATAGAAGGGGTTGGTCTAAAATGCTTATGGTGTCTAAACTTTTCAGTAGATGATCTTGCACACTTTCAGAGAGCAGATTCAATAGCAATATAGCTTGGATCAAGATGCAGACAAACCCTTTTCTGCCTTTATATTAACATCTCATGGGAATCTCAGTGAAATGCTGGAGATTGTTGTAGTTAAAGAGCAAATTGCCGATCAGGAAACTTTAGGAATACTTCCTGCCTTCCTGCCATCCAATATGGAACATCAGACTAAAACCTCATCTCCTCGTGAAAAACGCCATAAGAGATTTAGTTTCACTATGTGCAGAGTGGAAAGCCAGAGTGTGATTTGCAGATTCTGCCAGCAGTGGGGATTTTGTGGCTTTTTTGGTCTGCTTTACCTAAGCACTTAATTCAGCATTCTGCTAAACTCACTTGAGCTGTTGTGAAACCTCAGGGTAGCATTTAATGACCATATTCAGGCAGGGATGTCACTTGGTATGATGTCTCATAGGGATATGGGAAGAGAGAAGGCATCTTTGCTCCTGCTGTTGAGGGCCCACTCTGATTCATAGATTCATAGATTCATAGATTCATAGATATTAGGGGTTGGAAGGGACCTAGAAGATCATCTAGTCCAAC
>JAOEGS010015259.1:48312-62468 GCA_025447755.1 Corythornis vintsioides
TCTCCCTAATGCCCTGAAATCCTTTCTGATGGTAGTTAGGCTACTCTCAGAAATCTCATCATAGCCCACCTGAAAAACTACTAAGGGATAATATTCAGAGGGATTAGACTGATTCTGGAGTCATCCAAGATGCCTATTGATTGGTCTGTGTTACACAGGCTTATTTTAATTCATGGAAATTCTACATAAAAGAAGATTTATCAACCTAAAATGTCAACAAAATGACATTGAAGAAGCTCTGCACAACCTGTGCATTAAAATACTTGCACAGTTGTGAAATGATAGTTTCTTTCTTTCAGGCTAACACTTGTTTATCTGGCTATTCAAGTAGGTATTTAATGTGGAGAAAAACATCCACACCAACAAACACTCAGTTTCATGTTGATCAGAACCTTAGTGCAGAGGTGGTGTAGAGTAGTGTTGGAGCTGCCTGGCTTGCAGGATGCCCTTCAGAGTGAGGAGTCTGGCTCAAGTGCCACCTTTTTGGTCTGGAGTCTAGGCTGCTTTGCCCTTGGCAAGATGCCCTATGTAGAGCAAGTCATGGAGAAAGTCTAAAGGTCTCCCAGGTTGGAGCCTTGTGGGTTGCTGTCACTGTATTCACACTACTGAACGTGGTGATGTGGAATGATGGGGGCAGTTAAGATCATGGGGTGGAAAAGTTGAATAAACAACCTTAAATGTTTAGTATGCTTGATCTTGATTTTCATCTCACTAATCATAACTGGGTTTTATAAAGCATTTTAGAAAGGAAAAATGCAGAATCACCTTGATGCACATAAAATGATGGGTGCTGAGCTGAGCAGCACTGTGCAGGGGGGAGATCTTGCTGTCCTACTAGAAGTCTCCAGGAACTTGTCCACTCAGTCCTCAAGAGGAGCTGTAAAGCTGAATAGAATGGAGTGGTTACTAGTAAATTAAAAGAGAGCATTGGGTAAATCCATCCTTTGCTCATATATTATTTTGCATAAGCCTTTTCCCTGTCTTGCTTGATATTCAGAACTGCTTTATGGAACTGGAGGTGGTTCTGAGGAGAGTAAGAAGCAGCAATTGGAAGTGGAGCATGGCTCTGTATGTGGAGCATCTAATGGATGGCAACTTGAACTGGGGGGGCTGTCCATGAAGTCAATAGAGAGAGGGAGCCCTGGGATGAGTTTCCACTTCGGTACACTAACTAGGGAACATCGAATTAAACTAATAGGAGGCAGATCTGAAACACCAAGAGATAAGTTTTTCAAGGCTAGAAACTCATGGAAGATCAATCTGCTGAGGGTGAAAAGACACAAAGAAACCAGGTTTAAGCCAGGAGCCAATAGCAACTAACTAGAAGCTGGAACAACACAGAAAGGAGGAATTGCTTGTCTTCACTGAGCATGTCCATTTGAGAGATAAGACACTGGGCAGATAGATCTTTGGTCTGGCCTAGTTCTGAACCTCTCCTGCTCTTAGAATCAAGAGCATGTAGTTGTGCATAATAGCAATTGTGCCGGAGATGGGCAAATAGGAAATACTTTTCCATCAGCTTTGAGTATCACCCTTGTGGAAGTGCTCTTGGTTGTGGTGGGGTAGCTTTCAGGTGCCACAGAACTAGATGGAAGAGGTATGTGTTACCTCATGATTTATTGCACTGGGTAAGGATAATTGAAGGGTTTCTGAAGCTCTTTCAAAACTAAAAGTAGAAAGGTTTTGTATAAGAAGCGAGTATTAAATACAGGAAATACTAAAAATTTGCTTTGTTGGCAAAGGAGAATGGGTGAGTGTGGACCTGCAGAGAGAAAGGGAGAAAATACCAGAAAGGCCAGACATCAAGGGTAAAGCTAGACTGAAAATACAGAATGTATTTGAGATGGTATATGTATGATGGATGAATCATACTTGCTGGAACATATCAGTGGACACCTTATCTTGTCTGAAGTTGTATGAAACATTTTAAAGACTCTGATTCTTCTTGGGAAACAAATTTCAGCTACAGAACTCTGTCTCGTTGTGCTTTCTGAATCCCTCTTCCCTGGTTTGTTGATGTATTTATTTATATTGTTGACATTCATTTGAAGGAAGATGCCATGCTGCTTTCTTGGACTGTACTTTTCTTCTCTGTTTTTTACTAGAAAGCATCATTGTACTTGGCCTAAAATCACCAGGGTCACCCCTCAGCAATGGCACAACACAAGACTAATAAATAAATAAACTAAGCTTGTTTCACGTGCCCAGTTGTGCTCTGTCCAAGTCAATGACAAAACAATTGTCTTGCTACAATGAGGATGGAAGGGTAAGACCAAAATGTACCTCCATTCATTGGGTGTAAACTGGAATTAGGCACAGCTTAATTAGGATTTGGAAAAGGTAGGAATTAGGCTGCATTTTAGCGTATGAAGTGATGACATCAGATGAAAAATAAGCAAACTAGAAAACTTTAACTGCAAGATAATGTTTTTTAATGGCTCATGGTGTGTTTTTAATTATAAGCTATGTAATTGAAGGGAAATTACATTGGGGAAAGGAGCCAAATTTATACCTTTCTGGGTGTTGAAGAGAAATTGAGTATATTGCCTTCTGTTTGTATCAGCAAGATTGCTTATTGACAGTTCATTTTTTAAATGTCAGCTTAGCATTGTCTAATAGCTTAGTTCTGCTGTGTGTGAAGGTTTTACATCTCTAATGGTGATGGAAGGTGAAAAAGTGTATTTTGAACTGAAGTGAATCTGGTTCATGTGGATGGGCATATAAAAAGTTCAGTTAAAGAATAGCTAGCTCAGTAAGAATATCAGTATTAAATGTACTAGTAGCCTTGATGTGTTATGATATCATTGGCATGTCTAACCTTATCCTCTCACAGCAGGCCTTCCTCCTTAGCTAGATTGCTGCAATGTAATCCCAGATTTTCCCAGTGTAATTCATTTTCTGGACAGTCTTCCTGACCATTGCCATGCTTCTGTGCTAATTTTGTTTATGTTGGTGAGAATCATTGGCAAGTTGTACTCAGAGAGTTTTTCATGATCTCATGTACACTGTTACGCTGTCAGTACCTTGAAATGCTGTCTGCAGTCTCAGATGGCTTGTGTTTTGTGTCAGATTCAGGAAGCTGAAAGGGATATTCTACTGCCCTTTCAGTATCATTTCTAATCACCCTAGTCTTCCTGCCCTCCAGTAGTTAGACTTTGGAGGGCTGACCAGACAGGGGGCTTTTCCCTTGGAAGCTGGAACTGCTCAAGCACTTTGCTCCTCTTCTTCCAGTGGCGAAAGTGGTGCTGGTAAGACAGAAAGCACAAAGCTGATTCTCAAGTTCCTGTCTGCAATGAGCCAACATTCACTGGAGCTGTCCTGCGGAGAGACCACCTCCTGTGTGGAGCAAGCCATTCTTGAGAGCAGGTACTTGATCTTTCAACATGTGGGTATTTTTTCCAGAAGACATAAGCCTTGTGATTGAAATAAGAGCTTGCACTGCAATTAAAGACATGAGTGACTTTACTGAACAATACAATGAATATTGGAAAGGGGAACACTCTCCATTAAACAAAATCACTTGGCTACTCTGAAGGGTTGCAAGCACAGTGTGGTATCTTAATGAAGCAGGAAGATTCAGACTTCTGAAATGGATGATGCTATAGTGGTGGCTTTCATTTTTGTTTGGGGCTGAATTCAGCTATCAGAGTGAGGGAAATAGGTTTGTGTAGCCTGAGGTAGAACAAGATACAGCATAGTGAAGATAAAAGTCTGCAAATGGTAAAAGCATGCTGAGGAAAGGGAGAATAAGGACAACTGGTAGAGCAGATGAGTAAATGCATCAGAGAAATTGGACATACTACATAAGCAAAGAAAAAAAATCAATGTTCAAATGGTTCTAAACCTTTGAAAAACTAAGACACTTCTTACCATGCTTCATCTCTGTTTTACCTGCAGTATCTTGTTGTAATTATTTTTTTTTTTTGTAATTGCCTTAGGATGAGGACTGTTTTCCACCCATCTGTCTAGAAATTTGTATGTGCTAAGATTTCTTATTTCTATCATTTGAGTACTGCAATGAGAATTGTGTGTGTCTTCTGAGCAGTTACAGATTAAGCTGCAGAGCAGTTTAGTATGATCAATATTTCTGTTGCTTGAATACTTGCATCTTTTGATAGAAAATTGAGATGCCCATTGTTAATAAATGGAGGATAACACTGAGGATGTAGGCTGTGGCTGAGGAGGGTGTCAGAAATGGCCCATGTGAAACCATTGGCATGCTGTTCACACGTTAACGCTCTTCTTCTTCTGTATTTTCACAGCCCAATTATGGAAGCTTTCGGCAATGCAAAGACTGTTTACAACAACAACTCAAGTCGCTTTGGGAAGTTTATTCAGCTGAACATCTGTCAGAAAGGAAACATTCAGGGAGGAAGAATTATAGATTGTATCCTCATGTGGTGATTTTACCCCTATTTTTTTGAGCAGCCCCCACATACCTCCTCGGTGGACGGCAGAGAGAAATGTGGCTAGTGAGCTAAAACAGCCCGAGTTCTTGGGGATAATTTCAGTTGTCAGCTGTTTCCCTCATTATTGTAACGGAAGATAAGCTTCTTACTTTACTGGAAAAGTACTTGAAAGTGCAGAGCTGCTGAATTTATGCAGTGTGAGCCTGAGTACATTTAATCCTTTGATGTGTCCTACATTTGGCAAAGCTGGACAATGAACCACCTCCACCAGAGCACGGAGGTGTGGGGATGAGTAATATACCAAGAGGATCCTGTCCAGTGTTTTGAACAGAAGTTGCTTTTGCTGTGGAACAGATTTCATCCTTAAAGCTGTTTCCAGGCTTTTAGGGAAAATAAAAAGTAAAGGAAAGCAGATGTAATATAAAATCCACAATATGACAAGTGCAGTTTTGATAGGAGGTGTGGAAACAAGTCAGTATTAGAACTGCTGCAATATTCTCATTGCTGCTACTTTATTAATCTTGTTACAGTTGTAGACATAAGAAAAAAACATGGAAAACCAAGGAAAAAACTTCCTGTTGTCTGAAACAAAAGAAGGAAGGTTATAAATAGTTTGTGCATTAATTTCTTTGTATTTTAATCCTTGACTAAAGTTTTTCTTCCTGGCTCTAGATTTATTGGAAAAAGTAAGTTGATGTTTCCTTTTGTGCAGTTAATACTGCTTGATTAAATATTTTATTTGAAATAGTGGTTTAAAAAAAATCTACCTTAAAATTATTACTTAAATGGAAACTATTTTTTTACTTTAACAGAATCGTGTAGTAAGACAAAACCCAGGGGAAAGAAATTATCATATATTCTATGCTCTGCTGGCAGGGGTAGAAGAGAGAGAGAAAGGTGAGTGGCAAAGCTCAAGTCACACAACTGTAGGGTCTTTCTACTAGCAGTAAGCCATGGTGACAGCAGTGGAGAACAAACCTGCAGTAACCTACTAACCCAAGCAGAGAAACAGGTTATTTATTCAGCTGGGATTCAATCAGTGTGAATTTAAGCTCCACTTGTTAAAGCAACCTGCTTAGTTGGAGAATGTCACTGAGCTGCTGGTAATTTTTCTCTCAGCTTCAACTGTGGCCCTGAGAAAATCACTTGGGAACAAATATGCCTTATTCTGTTCAAGCTGAATATTTTATAAATAACTCCATAGCAGCAAAGGGAAATAATTCTGGTTCTTCTAATCCTCTCTCATAAAGAATAAATCCACTGAACAGAAGAAATGACATTTGTATATGTACAAAATTGCCTAAAGCTGTCTTGGCATCTCCCTTTGGGCTTGCTGTCTTTTGCATGCTAAAAAGTAGAGTTAACTCCATTATGCAGCTAAAGAAAGCAAAAAACAGCAAAATAAAATCCCGTATCTGATTTTAATACAGAGCTCTGATTTGTGCATCATCACAATTTCAGAGCAAATGACTAGTGATCTGGTTAACTCTGATGTAAGAATTTGGGAAGTGCTTTTAATTTGGGATTTTTATGTTGGTTTGGGGTTTGTTGGTTTTTTTCACTCTTCCTCTTTCCTCTCCTCCTTAGATGCTTTTTACTTATCTCTACCGGAGAACTACCACTACCTGAATCAGTCTGGATGTATAGCGGATAAGACAATCAGTGACAAAGATTCTTTCAAGGAAGTCATTGTGAGTTGTTTCCCTAGTTCTATATGCTTTAAAAATGCTGGAGTTTCAGGCATCTGAGGCCCATTGACAGAGCAAGGGACAAAGCCTTCTTGTCCTTTAATGGCATGCAGCTCCCTCAGCAAGGAAATAATCTGACAGGAACTTGCATTTTCTCCTAACACTTCCTTGCAATATTTGATTTTTACTGTGTCATTTCAAAGTGTGCTATAGTTTAGTGAAATTATTACATTTTGAGATGAAAAGAATATAAGTTGGGAAGCCAGTAAGACGTTTACATGCCTTTGGCCTTCCCTGCATTTATATTACAGCTATAGCTGTGCCAGTGCTTTTCCATCCTGAAGCTATGTATTCCCAGATTGTTTAGCATCTGCTGGGTCAAGTTCACAGTGCAGCACATGGGGAGTGAAACACCTGGGCTTCTGTGACTCTAAATTGTGGCTGGGAAATCCAGTTGTGTGGAGTAACTTATACAATAGAGTTGAAGAAAATGTAAACACAGATTAAAAACCAGGTCCTGATTGAGTCTTTCACTGAATGGCTTTATATCTTACGCCCACACCAATTAGGCACAGCAATTTGCCTATACTGACTGTTATGATAATTGATAATTCCTTACTGTATCACTGAGGTAATTTATGTTAGATTTTAAAAATCAGACAAAATATTTGGGTTTCTGCACTTCACCAAACTATGCTTAGCTATGTTAATCTCTTTGGCAAATCGACAAACTAATGTGTAACAGATGCCACAGTTATTCTTAGTGTAAATAAAACCCTCACCTAGGATGGTAGGAGGAGGTGTTGGGAAAGTTGCTAACTTATTTATATTATAGTCACATGCTTAAGTTGATTAGAGTGACATTTAATTGGTGCTAATCATCCCAGGGTAGGCAGAGCACAAAGTCAGATGGGCAGGTGAGGCTGTTGTGCAGCCTACAGCGCAGGAGGCCGGCAGCAGCCTCTCACCTCTCTTCTCCTATTAGACTCAACTCATTTACCTATTTTCATTGTGGCATAAATCCCAGAAATGTTACATAAGTGAAACTTTTCTGGAGGAGACAGTGAGGAACTGCATGGTGAGCGTGGAGACGAACCCCTAGTACTGCCACCTTCTTTAGAGCTCTGGTGTGAAAGGTCTTCTACACAAAATCAACCTTCACCCAGTATCTTGTCTCTGCTTTTAATTGTGAGATGAATCTGAGGCATTGCCATTCATAATTGATGGTTTATTAAAGACAAAATATGCTCTATCTCATCTTCCAGGCACCTGCAGTGACCATAACGTGGCTGAATCTCACTGTAAGAGTATAAAATTGTGATCCAGTCTCAAACAGTGTCATATTAGGCCCAAATTTGAGAGAGTTCGGCAATTTCAAGAGGCATACTTCAATTATGTACCTCTTCTGTGTCAGAAAAAAGCTTATGTTCCTCCTCTTGTTTTAATATTTCTTTGGATAGAGATTTGCTGTTCTCAATGACGTATTGGTTATTCATCACATGTATCTGTATATGTGAGATATATATAATATATAAATTTATCACATTTTATATAGATCTCTTTTTCTCGCTCAGTTTTGCTGTAAGATGTCAGACCACACTGGCAAGGTGTGGTTTTGGGCTTCATGGCTTGCCTAGAGTACGCTGCAGGAGGCCTTCTCAGAATTCTTTGTGTCTGAGACAACAAATCTTACATATCAATGTGTTTCTTCCCCATGCCTTGTTACCTACAAGTCTAATTGGTAAAATTTGGTAAAAACAGTTACTAATGTAAATTAGTGAAATTGCATCTGATCTCAGTAGGGCATTCCAATTTTGATGCAATTTCAGTGAAGAATTAGAAATTGCAGCATCCCTACAGAACCAAAAGGATGCTTAACTTGAGTGATACTTATATGTTCCAAGATGTCCCTGTCATGTCTTACAATCTATTTGCTTTGGGATGAAACCAAAAGAAGTAACTCCTGCCAACCCTCTGTCAGCCTTCTCTAAGGCCTGACAACACAGTTGGTGGTGGGTTTGTCCTTGTCCCCATTTTTGAGGCAGTGTTGATGTTACTGAGGAATTGTGCGTGTCATTCCAGACTGCAATGGAAGTGATGCAGTTCAGCAAGGAGGAAGTGAGAGAAGTTCTGAGGCTGTTGGCTGGCATTTTACATCTGGGAAACGTTGAGTTCATCACTGCTGGTGGGGCACAGGTGTCCTTTAAAACAGGTGAGAAGGCTGTGCATCCAAAGGTAAATGGTTCTTGAGGCTATTCATTTCGAGTATATCTGACCATAGCAATGACATACTGCTTAAAATCTGTAAATGTTGATTAAAATGTTATTTTCTTTTTTTTTTTTTTTTGACAAGAAAGGCAAGTTAGTCTGCTGCTGGATGCAAGATATGAACTAGGGAAGACCTTGGGCACATAGTTATTCTTTCAATAGTAGTGAAATTATATTTTAATCTAATTCCTTCTCTGCGATATTCTCAAGTTGATAAATCTTAAGTGCTTAAGCATGTTTCTTAACTGAGGTCTCTACTGAAGGTTATCTTTTGATAGAGCTTTCAGTATTTCAGTTACAAATCTGAAAGTCAGTGCTGGTATGTCTAAAAATTGGACTCAAATATAGCAATGAAAAGCAGCATTATGTACTGCTTTGTATGCCATAGTATAGCAAAATTGCAAATATATATACATATGTAAGAAAAAAAAAATCTTTGGTTTTCTTTATCTTCATCTTCTCAAAAGGAAGCTGAAACACATTCATGTGAACAAAGAATGAATCACTGTATCTGGAAGAATATGCTAGTGTAAGCAGTAGATTGTTTGAGTCCTGAATATGTAACATTAAGAGGAAAAAAAGAAAAATTGTGACTGACTTGTGATGAATTTATGCTGCTGAATTCCTTCAGTTGTGCCCATTCAATTGTGTCCCATACTGTGCCTTTTCCTGGATAGCAAAAACTTCTGGAGTTTCTAGTCATGTTTTCATCTGTCATCTCCATCATTTTATAAGCATCTGAAATGATGGTGATGTTACTACTACAAATTAGCTTCATGACCTTAAATATTTAAGGATGTATTTGTGTCTGTCTCTTTCTTTTGGCAGCTCTGGGTCGATGTGCTGAACTACTGGGGTTGGACTCCACCCAGCTCATGGAAGCATTGACACAGAGGACAATGATACTCAGGGGAGAAGAAATCCTCACACCTCTTAGTATCCAACAGGTAGAGACATCTCTGTTTTGACATGGGTTTATGGATAGGTCTTCATTGGTCACCCAGGAACAGAAGCTTGGGATCAGAAATACATTTTGTGAAGGATGTTAATTGGACTTCTAGAAATTTCTATAGATCACATCCTATCATTGGGTTCAGGTCTTGTAGCTCAGCTCTTGTTATTATTCTTGAGCCTGGATTGCTTACCCATTCAAATTCTAGTCATGTAAGATGATATTTCTCATTACAGATATTTGTGTCAGGGGAATGCTTTTTAAAACTTTCAGCAGAAATAATGATTTATGAGAGGGGTATTAGAAATAGATATACATAACATTACCCCTTTCTAGTGGTAAGAATAATGTTATGTATATAAACTAAGATGTTATTTCCTACCACTCTCTTTTCTTCCTCCACACCTTCAGTTTATAATTTCCTTATTTTTTAATACATCAGCCTTTAAATATTATTTTAAAGCCACAAAAGCCTACAGCTGTTATAACTTACACTGTTAAACCTTAAATTGTCATGCTTTGTAACTGTTGCTACAGCTGCTGTCCAGGTACATAGGAATGCAAACCTGCTTGCATATACATTGCTTTAAGCTGTGCAAAGGATGCTGCCCAGCAAAGCCAGGGTAATTTCTCAGTTACAGGGTTGACTGATGAGTTGCATATTCCTTTGTTATTGCAGGCAATAGACAGCAGAGATTCTATGGCTATGGCACTTTATTCTCAGTGTTTTGCTTGGGTCATTAAGAAAATCAACAGTAGAATCAGGAGCAAGGAAGACTTCAAGTCCATTGGAATTTTGGACATATTTGGTTTTGAAAACTTTGAGGTAGGTTTCAAAAGTTTATTCAAATGGGTTGTCTGATACTTATGCTTCATTGTTCTATGTATCTTTATCATCTTCACTGAAACTTCATTATTTAACAGGTTGTGATTAAAACCAGTTCTTTGTTGGCAAAGTAAAATACTTGGAGCATATGCATTTTTGAATTTTTTTTGTCTCTCTAGGTAAATCGTTTTGAGCAGTTCAATATTAACTATGCAAACGAAAAGCTTCAGGAGTATTTCAACAAGCACATATTTTCTTTGGAGCAACTGGAATACAGCAGGTAAGAGATACAGATGAAATAATTTAGAAAATATTAGTATTCACTTGAAATCTGGGTTCCCAGCTACCTTAACTTCCATTGAAATCATGTTTAGAGCTGTGTATTTTTTAAAGGCCAGCTGATTTTGCTGTAATTTTCAAGATAAATACATCAGTCCTCCTATTTCTATACTTAAAATATTTTTCTCATAGTTTTCAATAATAAGACCCTCCTTATTTTCCTTAGGGAAGGACTAATTTGGCAGGATATTGACTGGAAAGACAATGGAGAGTGCTTGGATCTTATTGAAAAGGTAAAAAAGAATTTGATACCAATACCTATTTCTGTTTTTTGTTCTGAGATGCCTTTAATGTTTAAGGAGAGTGGTTGGTCTTGCATGTTTAAGTAGTGGACTTTTACTCAGATCATTTTCATGCATGGATATATTATAGATAATATTGTAAGCTCAGTATATGTATCTTTCCTTGATTATATACAAAAGCAGCATTGGAGATGATGACAAATACCAAGAGAATGACAGTGTCTTACTCCCATAATAGCTTTTCGTGGGATGCAGGTAATCTGCATTTGTTGCTTGGCAGTTTTACCTTCATCCATAATTTTGTTTGAGTCTTGATTTGTACTAAAGGAATAAGTAAAAGAAGCGAAGTTTCTGCACAGTTGTTGGTAGGAACATTAAAAGTGAGGGGCAGGATGAGTTCACTGCACAGAAATGATCACTCTGACTGGGTGACAAACCCAAGGTTATGCATCATTTCATCCACATTAACCTCTGCCAGCAGCTGTGTGAGTTGATATCTGCAGGGGGTGTATGGCACAGAAGCTGATGGCAGGGCACCCAGTGGCCAGGACAGGACTGCAGTCAGGATGGTGTGGTTTGTCAGGAACTGCTCTGTGCCAATGAGAAGTGGTTTATCAAAGCATGCACTTGGAGAACTGGGTTTTTCTGAGGGGCTGTTATCAACCTGAATCTTGGGGGACATGTGAATTAACTTCAGGTGCAGACATAAACTGTCTATGTTTTGCTCTGCCCCTGGGCATCGTGTGTGCTAAAAGTTTCCATTGGTTCAACAAATAAGGAAATGATTTTATGGAAGAAACATTTTTGAAAGTCTGTTCACACAAACTCCTCCATTTTAAGGAATTTGTGATGATTGGAGAACTTGGAAGCTCGGGACATATTCTGGAGCAATGTCATTGTATGTAGCTAAAAAAAAAAATAAGGAGAATTTGCCTCTTCCAGTAGCTTTTTTAATTCCCTTTGCCCATGTATCATATGCTGTATGTGTCAAAAGGAGTGATGCCAGAAGTTGCAGTCCTCTCTAAGGTTTTACTTATGTATGGGTGATTTTGCACCTCTCTGCACACAACTACTTCAAGGACTGTCTGTTTTTCCAATCTGGGAATGCCTTAGTGTCCATCTGTTCACCAATTCATCTTCTGCCTTTCCTTGCTGTTGTAGAAACTGGGGCTGCTGGCACTTATCAATGAAGAGAGCCATTTTCCTCAAGCTACTGACTCCACCTTGCTGGAGAAATTGAATGCCCAGCACGCTGTATGTGATGTTTTGTTCTTGTTTTCTGTGCAAATTATGGAGAGTCTCTCTGCTTGTGTAGAAATTTGTGGTTCAAATATATGGGTGAATAATTGGAGAGGCTGTTCTGGATGTGATTCTGTTTCCATGGCAATCCATACAATTTGCTGTCAAGACTGAGGCAGTTACCTGGAAGAACATACCCTTGCTACTGTGCAGTTAAAGGTTTCTGGGTTGCTGAATAAGCCAAATTTAGCTTTTAGCTGGAGCTGTGACCACCTACACTAAGTCAGATTACTTAGATCTTCAGTTTCCCTTGATGTAATGATTCACCAAAAAGTTGCTGTTTCCTCTGTCCAGATTAGTGTCACCTTTCTTTGTGATCCTGGAATTCTGTTTGAGAGCTTTTATGGGCTACAAGCATACCCACCAATCTTCCTAACTGCCAGCTTGAGACAGAGACTTCTTTTTCAAAGTGCCTTTAATAGATGGTTCTGGCAGATGGGTTCAGGTTTAGTATAATGCCTTTTTAGATACTAGAAATCTGTTATTACTGCATTTGAAGTAGTCCAGACTAACAAATCCTATTATCATTATAAGTCAGTTGTTTGCCTTTGGAGCAGTAATCTTCTAGGGAGGTCATTGGAAGACAATGTCTTGTTTTGGTCTGGGTTGAGAGGATAATGTCACCCTTTGAATCAGTCCACTCCCTGACTGCAATCCACCCACAATATTTTTATCTTTTCTTTCCCCTCCAATTAGAACAATCCTTTTTATGTAAAACCAAGAGTTGCTGTTCACAACTTTGGAGTGAAGCACTATGCTGGGGAGGTAATTATCTTTTCTTTATTGGCTGAAATTATTCCAAACAGATTTTTCATTAGCTTAATTTTACCCTGAGGCTGCTCAAAATTAACTAAAGCAGTCTGTTCCCTCAGTGTTTTTGACAGTACCGCTTTCGTTAGAGGTGCCTGACTTGTTTGAATCAACTCTGCTTCCTGCTAGGTCCAGTATGATGTCAGGGGGATATTGGAGAAGAACAGAGATACTTTCAGAGATGACCTCCTGAATTTGTTACGTGAGAGCAGGTAGGTTTCTGTGCTGTTTGTTTAAGGTATCATCTTAAGGGGTGTTGTATCAACTAATTGTGCTGGGGTTTTAATATGTTAGAATTTGCATAGCATCAGCCCTTGACAGAATTGAAATGAGCATAGGAGAAATGTCAGAGGTGCCTGTAAGCACCTCTAAGCTCACAGAAGTGAGTTTTCCCAGATTTCACAGAACATCATCCCTCTTCAGTACTGGGGGCTGCTAGAGAGCTCACTTGCTACTCAGTGGTGGGTAGGGATGCTGAAAGTCAATGTTGTTTTGAAACCTTTCAGGGTGCCCTAGAAGCAGCATGGACGTGTGAGTTTTGCTTCACATACAGCCTGATTGGCTTGGATTTCTGGCATTCCATAATGTGGTTGGAACCTTAGTCTGAGTGACCTACCACAATGCAAATTGCCATCTAATAATTGCTTCAAAGGCAGAATTTCTGTGAAGATTGATGTTACCGAAAGCCTGAGCCTGATGTGTGTGGTACCTGCCTGCTGTCATTCTACTGTGTAAAGTCCCAGGATCCTTACAGTGAGCCAGGTGCTCTGTGAGCCAGAGTGGCACCAAGTCCCTTGTTGTGGGCATATGGTGAAGACCTCAGGACACAGAGGTGATAGGAGGGAGCTGAGCCCAAGTGTGGTCTCAGCTGCTGCCCTCACCTGTCCTATCCACTCATTCTGCCTGGCTGGGCAAATTGCCTGTTTGTAAATCCCTGAAGCCCTTCTGTGCAGTAGAAACTGTTAACAAGCATTTCCCTTTCTGCATTGTTTGTTCTGCTTTCCTGACATATATGATTCAACATCCATCAATGAAAGTATGTAGGTAAAAGAAATAAAGGAGTTAAAGCTGCTGGGCCTGGTTTTGCAGCAGCATCTGTCTGGAGCTCAGGTTAACAGGTCTGTGTTTCTGTAGCAGTGGTAAGTGGAGGATGCCTGACTGGCAGGACAGAGAACAGCAGACACAGCTGGTATCTGAAAGTGACCCTCGTGTGGGTGGTTATTTTGCATTGTCGTGGTTTGGGGTTAGGGCAACCCCCAGACCGATAACAGACCGCTCTCTTTTAACCCCCCTCCCTCCCCAAAAGGGGAGAGAAAAGGAATA
>JAOEGS010015259.1:62568-81850 GCA_025447755.1 Corythornis vintsioides
GCAGTTAGTTAGAAAACCTGAGCTGAAAAGTAAAATCACTGAAGAGAATTTGCTTGGTTTTCACCCAAACCAGGACATGCATGATGGACCCAAACAAGCTGGAAGTTCAGGTTTTTAGTCTTTGTTCTGGTACAATTCCCATTACTATCAGCTGGAGTTTTGGTTGAGTGAAAGGAGAAAAATACACTAAGGACTCTAGGACCTCACACTTTGCTTCTCTAATGTTGTGTTGGAAGTGGAGGAGAAAGAACCTCCTTGTTTTGTTTTCCTTCGCTTCACTTTGGTGGGTTTTTTTCAATCTGCATAAATTCTGCAAAGGCCAAATCTACTGTTTATTAGAGATTATGTAAAAATCAACAACCAGTTTTGGGATGGAGTAGCTGCTTTCTAAGGGGCAGTGCCTTCTTTGGATTCTGTGGTGGTAAACCTCGCAGTTTGTTAAAACATACTTCAGAGAGACTCTTTTTCTTTCCCATTTGCAGTCTTGATTTCATCTATGATCTGTTTGAACATGTTTCGAGTCGCAACAATCAAGACACTCTTAAATGTGGAAGCAAGCACCGAAAACCCACTGTCAGCCTCCAGTTCAAGGTTGGTTAATGTGTCTGCTCTGCTCTGTAGAATCAGTGCTAGATAAACCCTGTCCAGCAAAGAACACTTGCAAATTAAAACAGGCAAAACTTCAGCATCAAAACACTGCTGTCTCTTCCATGCAACTGCATTTAATAACCAACTGATTCTGGCTAGCTTCAAGCAGACACTAACCTCCACATTACACCCTCTGTACAAAACCCTTGTTGCTTTCCACTTGATTATTAGTGCTTAGTTTAAATTTAATAGATTAATTTACTCTTTCGCATCCTGTCTTTCTAATCTCATCCTGTCTTTTCTTTCTAATCTAAAACCAACCACAAAATCTCACAAACCCTTACAGCAATGCCTGTATGCTAAGAAAAAATAAGTACTGAATAAATACCTCATTAAGGTGTTGCCTTGCTTTTTAACTGTGAAAGTTTGCAAAGCTTTTATATTAAACATCTTTTTTTTTATGAGGCTTTATAGCCCTCCCATCAGAAATGGCACTAAATGTGTGCCAACATCAGGCCTATCTGCAAATTATTTAAAATAGAAAGACTGGCATAAATCCTTTTCTAAATTGTATGAGTGCAAGTCTGGATGAGTTGTCTTTCTTTTTGTTTGAATGAATATGTTTGCTCTGTTCACATTTTGGTAAAAAAAGGGAGCAGACTCCAAGCCTTGAGGGAAGATTTTACCCTAACAGACTATTGCTGAGTCTTGGCCAGAACAGCAAGGAGAGTTTGTTGGGGCACACACAAGAGCCTAGGATTAAAAAGCACTAATGTTGTATTCCCTGGGCAGCTTGCTTTGTGCTGTGATCACTTGTCCCAGACAGCACCTACTTCTTGTTTGCTACTCCCTGGGATAGCAGAAGGTGCTGTCTCTACTTTTGTCATTTGTACCTCTGCAAAGTAGGCCTTCAAGATGTTACTCTCTAAGAATTCACCAGTTTTTTTGCACCCATTTTGCAAGGTAGAACATAATACAGATTTCCTGCTCTTCTCATTCAAGGCCCCTGGATAACAGAAAGAATGATAAAACATGAAATGTTACCTAAAGCTGCAGTAATGGACCATAAACCAGCTGGGCTGCTTTACAGGTGGTTGACCTTCACATCATGCCATCCCCCAAAGACTTAGCTTGAGTGGGTTTTTTTCCAGGTTTTAAAGCCTTCCAGGGATTAGTTCATTTCATTTCAACTGCAGATAAGATCTTTGCTTCACAGTTTTATTCTCATGATAGTCTGGTTAACTCTTCATTTGACAGCCTGCCTAATGTGGACCTGGGGGTGCATGCAGAGTAGTTGAAGTTAGAGACCATCTGTTTCAGGCTGTTGCTTAGAGCAAAGTTCAGATGAGCTCGTGACCTGACAGTGACTTAGAGGCATGCAGCACTCTGCAGAGTCTCGCTGTCTCTACCACAGATGAATGTCAAAAATAGGTTAAATCATTTTTTGTTTAGACTGACCAGCTCTTCTGGTCCCTGTATGTAGCAGCTTGTGTTTAGAAAGTGGGCTTAGATGTCCACAGATGTAATGTTCACACTGGTTTAATACAGATGAAGCCTTTTCAAAGCTGTAAATATTTGTCTTTATAGAAAAATATTTGTATCTTCTGGCTGTTGAATGTTTGCTGCCCTGACTCCTGGTCTGTAGGCTGGCAAAGGCAAACAAATCAAGAACTATTATTTATGTTCCCAGTCACTTCACCACTTACTCTCTTTGCTCTGTACCAGCTCCTGTGCACAGCCACAACTTTGCCTGTTGCCTTTATCCCTTCATGTTTAATCACCAAGAAAGCCCTTGGCTTGCAGATTAAAGCAAGAATTTTCTGTAGCAGACTGCCAGTGGCAGTTTCACTACAGAACATATGGCAGGACACATAGTGTTGCTCCTTTAAAAAGGGAATTTTCTGTCTCCCCGGCAGCCTGCTCTGTATTCTCTCCTCTGCCTGGTGCTCAGTGCCACCTTGGAGTGGTGAAATATTATCAGTGCCAGCTTGCTGAGCTCTGCACAGCCTGGGCTCCCCCCTACAGTCATTCTGCAAAGGAAATGCAAGTCTTCATTTGAAAATAGTTTATCACACTTTATGTTACACATTGTGGAAAGTCAGAGTAAGACATGAAATAATGGCTCAGGCAGGAAAGGGGTGGATGTGTAATTAAAATAATCATAATAAAAGGACTCAGGGAAGGGGGGAGTGTTGGGTGGTGATTTTTATCTCCAGGCTGAGATCAGTTCAGACAACTGATAGTCTAATGTGTATTGGGTCATTCACGGTTCTAAAAGTAAGAAAAAAAGTGTGTGCTTCTATGTTTTATTTAGTTGAACCTAATGATCAGTCTTTCTTTTATTGTTAAATGCAATTAGCTACTACACAAAGCAACCGTGAAAGTATCTGCTTAATATTGTTAGCATTATCTTTCAGTAAGATGTGTTTTCTTTACCACTCTTTACTCAATTTTTGTTAATTTGAGAAGGAGTGTTTTAAAACCTACTATTTATTGATAAAACAATAAAAATTATAGCAACTCTTTTTGCAGAATTTTTTATCTTTTTTGTTCTACCCTCTTGTTGTCTTCAATTTATTATGAAAGTGTCAATTTTAGCAAGTTAGGTCTGAATCACAGGTGAGAGGAGCTCCCTGTGCACAGATTGCTCCTGATGGCAGGAAAAGCGGGAAGCAGGATGGAAGGATCCTGTTACATTTCCACACAGGGGCTTACACGGCACAGTAGTTTCTGATGCATGCCACTAGGTGCTGCAGTTAGATACTGTGTGCAACTCTAAGCTTGCAAGAGCTCTCCCCAGGGTGTGTATACAAAGTCAGCTTGTGAAGCTGTGTCTCCTTTCTCCTTTGTTTTAGGAATCTCTTCATTCTTTAATGGCCACACTGAGTTCTTCAAATCCCTTCTTTGTCCGGTGCATCAAGCCCAACGTACAGAAGGTAAGATTTACAATCACCTCTGTCTTTTCTATACATCGCAGGCCTAATCTCTGACTGCCTGTCTGGTTACTTACTGCTGTGTGAAACAGAGAAGCAGAGGGCAGGGTTCTTTGCTGACTTTGGGAAAGGCTCTACTGGCTGAAGAACTTTTTGTATGCATGTGGGCCACGTCTTTGGGCACCTTTTTAATTGTCATTGCTGACAACTCTGATGAATGACTGGCTTTAAGGAGGGTTCTAAAGGAAGGTAGAAGGCTGCACTGCACATTTGACAACTTTGAGAGCCTTTTTAGGAAGTAAATGTCCAAATTGTAAAGGTTTTAACTCACTTGAGGCAGTATGGTGGAGCATATAGCAAAACTGGTGTGAATGAACAACTCTGTCATCAGAGTCAGTCTTTCAGTTTGTGTCCAGTTCTGGGTGTCTTCATGCTGGCTGTTTTGTTCTGTTACAGAATTGTGGTTTTAAAATAGACTTGGAAACTAAGACTTGCTGTGTCAGTTTACAGATAATGAAAGACAATGTCAAGACTTTCATAGATCCGTTGAAGGGCTCTCTAGAAATGAGCAGTAATGACAGTAATTGCTGAAGTTAGTATTCTAAGCCTAGTCATGAAGCTCTGGGGTTTTGCACATCTGTTTTTTGCTTTATAGACTATTATTCAGGTATGACCTGCTTATGTCAAAACACAACAGGCAGAGGTGCTAAAGAATTTATAGTTTTCAATTGGCAATGTGGAAATTGGTGACCTTACTGTAAACTCAGCTTTACATGGAGCATTCTTTCTGGGATGTCTGGTTGATAAGAACACTGAGACGTCAAACCTGGCCAATTTCATGGCAGGTGTTTGTGTTGCCTGGACAGTACATCCTTACTGTGCATGTTTTTAGTAACTCTGCTTTTGCACTGTTACGTACAGTGTGCTAAATAACATGCAGATTGTGGGCACCTTAGCAAGAGCCTGGAAGCAAACAAGATCTTGCATCCTGAAGTGTGTGGTGCTCTGCAGTGTGCAGGGCACACCACCAGGTAGCCAAACCCACATGGGTGATAGCACCTTGACCAGCAGCTGGGCTCTCTGGGTCTGTGTGTGGCAAAGCCCCTGATCACTGAGGGAGGGCAGCTTTGAAAAACTTGTCTTCTTCCCTGCTCCTATTTCTGCCTGAAAGCCCCATGACCCTTATAAAGCTCACCTGTTGACACCAGAGTCTTAAGACATTTCTTTATTTGTCTTTTTGCAACTGAGTAAAGCTCATCTCCACAGTACGAAAGTCACAAGGATTTGCCATGTTTGATGCTGGAGCCAGGGCACTGATTCCAGAGGAAAAAATGCTGAGCTCCTGTTCCCACACTCCTTATAGCTCTGCCAGTCTTTTCCCACTAGAATGCTCCATCCCTGACAAATTTGGCATATGCTACTGTATCTTTGCATACATTTTACTATCATTAAAGCAAAGTTCTCACATAATGAGCAGCTGTGCAAGCAGAAGGAGCTTGAGCCAGCCTCAGTCTCAGGAAGCCATGTGTAACTGCAGGAGGGCATGCAGGAGCAGATTGGGAAAACCCTGTAGACAGTCCTCTCAAAATACACATCAAATGGCACTGAAATCTTACATTAAAAAATGCTTGTCCTTGTTTTCCATTGGCTTTAATTTGCAGTTTTAACTTGATTCAATGTCTTTATCAAATAAGAAATGCTACTTGAAGAACAGAGCAGAGCAAAGGGTCACAGAATTGGCCTGTTGTAGCTGATTGAGTAGAAGACGATGGAAACTTGCCTTGGTCTAGGTGATCCTGCTCAGGCAGGGGGGTTGGACTAGATGATCTACTAGGTCCCTTCCAACCCCGAATATCTGTGAATCTGTGAATCTGTGTGAATCTGTGAAAATGAAAAGGAAAGCCATATATGAGAGAGAAGGAAAGCAGGTCTCAGAGACAGGGTCTCTGTACATGGACAATCAGGGATTGCTGCCCACGTGACTGACTGGTTGGGGTTTGTTAGAAACATAACTGCTTGAAACACTCAAATGAGAGAAGAACTGGGATTGAAGCAAAGTAAAAATCTTCCTTGTGTTTTCCATCCATAGCTTTTTAGTCTGCAGTGATAGTGACATGGAATGATAAACTGTCACTCTTCAAAAAGTCCTTAAATGGTGCTTGTAAAACAGCAAATTATGAGAAGCTTTAAAAAAAAATTATGAGAAGAGGTGCTTTAATTGTTGTTGGGTGTTTGTTTTTGTTGTTGATTTGTTGTTCTTGTTTTTAATATGGAGCATTAAATGAACCAGAGAGATTCAGCAAGAAGAGAGATGAAATTGTTTTAGCAGGAGCAAAGCCTCTCAAGTTACTTGTTGCTGTCTGGGTTGGGTTCAAATGGGAGGCACAGCTATTGGCAAATACCCTCTGTAGCTGTGATGGGTGGGAGCTGGTAGTGCTCCAGAGCTGCTTTGCTCTGGAAGTGTGTTTGAATTTTGTAGGTGAATGAGATTGAGCAACTGCAAGACAAATTCAAGCATTTGAAAAGCAGAACGTGCAGCCATCAGTACTTCCTCTGTTCTTCTAGACATTAAAGTGTATTCACATTGGATAAGAGATGTGGTAATTTACAGTAATTATTGGATTTTTTTTAATTGATCAAGAGTTTAATTTTTACATATGCCACAGTGGTAAGCAAAAACAATTAATCATAAGCAGTAAACCACTGAACATTTACATATCAAAGCAGGATCTACACTCATTAGTGCAGTTTCCTAAGGAGAGTGCACAGAGTACACGACCTTCTGTCACAAGACATTTTAGTAGAGCAGGCCTCAGACAGAACAGAGGAGCCATTAATCTTTGGGAGACCCCCTGAACAATCAGTGTATCTGTCTTCACAGTTCCCAGTCTGTTTGGAGTGAGCCATAACATGCAAACTTTTCCACTTGGCATGCTTAATGAGGATTTTCTGCTAATGAAGGGTCTTTCGCCTCAACTCTCCTTATCATGCAGCTTGCAGAGCTGATGTATCGTTTCATCCTTTGAACTCTGACACATATTTCTCTGGTTCTTGGCCTTCTGTTTCTTTCCCTGCTCCTGTTTTGCTGAATGATTCCTCCCTCCAATCTAGCCTTTTCTGTTCTCCATCTCTCCTTTTTCTGTGCACCTCAAATTATAAAAAACCAACCACAACAACAAAATCAACCAACCTACAACAATAATAATAAATAATAAAAACCCCAAACCACAGAACACAAAACAATACAAAAATACTGTCTTCAAACAAGATGTAGCCATTGCTGTAGCCATCAGCTGAATGAGTCTTCCAGCTCACTGCTATTAATAAAGTTAAGCCTTGGCGCCGCTCAGGAGACAGCTCTGGGTAATTTCAACATCTGAACTTCTTACGCAGGCAGTTTCAGAGGCAGAAATCATAATGTTGGTCAGAAGAAGCCAACCTCAGTCCTGCTCAAGTTCCCTTCTGAACCTTGATTATTACAGTTTGCTTCTGGAATTCCCTGTAATTTCCTGTTCTTGACAGGTTCAGATGCCACTTCTTTTTGGTTAAAGATCTAAGTCCAATTAGGTCCTCACAGGGAAAATCCTGGCTTCATCAGAATTGGTGTAAAATAGTATATGTATGATTAGGATCACAGGGTCTCTACTCCTCTGCTGCCTGCTCATTTATTGTCTGTCTCATTCCTCTGTCTTGACATTGGCAAGATAAAAGTTGTGTGCTCTGAAGGGACAGTTCTATTTCTCTGCAGTTTTTTTCCTAATAGCTTTTTAAATATTAACATTTAATTACAAAAAGGAGAAGAAATGAGACAAAATTAAAACCTGCCTTGTAAACTTACTGCAGGGTAGGGGTAACAGGGAGCAACAGAAGTGAAACTAGTAGTAACTTTGCAATTCAAAGGAAGACTGGTAGCAAAAGGTCTGTAATTAATTCTGTGAGGCTTTCTGACGCTCAGGACTCCTATCATGCTCCATATTCATTCTGAGAGAATTACTATCAAGGCAGTAAGATTGCCAGGATCCCTTCTGGAGACAGAGCCATGTAAAGGCTGAAGATATGGCTGTTGGCACCTGCAATGTGCTTTGAGGCACGGGTCATTTATAGCCACCAGACACCCTAGAATAGCAAGTGGCATGTCCCCTAAAATGAAATAAAAATGCAAACCCTATTTCACTTGACGTCTGCAGTAAACTTGTGCTCTTAAAATAGTTCTGAATCATTGCGAACGTTTGAGTATAGCATGTACCAACCGAAAACACCAGGAGAAGTGTAGCTCAGAAACAGTATAGGAAATAACAGTGAGAGAAGAGCTTGGATGCTTCTGCCAGGGGGAGAGTGTGCAGGGTGTGGAGCAGATACAAGTTCAGTCAACTGGTTGTCAAGCTGGAATTACAGTATTGTCATATTGAGATTGACTGTAGGAATTACTCAGTATGCCTTGTAGAATATTTTGTATTTCAGAAATAGAAATAAGGAATAGGAATAAGTGGCAAGTCTCCTGCCACTGCATTGAGAACGTCTCTGACATGAATCTTCGAAAAATGGAGGGAGGGAGACTCTGAGATTCAGGGATGTTCTGCTGTACCCTCAGCACAGGCTTGCTAAGCACATGAATAAAACTTTGCATCTAGAAGTCTTTCTCTGAAAAATACCTATCCTTATTAAAGTTACCCAGCTTCAAACTCCTGTGCACATCCTACAGGAGTTGCACACCAAGCATGTGTGTTACACACCAGCCTCTGTCACTCAGCAGACTCTGGGGCTCCTTACTAGGCAGTAGATGTCTTTATGGGTTTTTTAGGATGCTGAGCCCAGCAGTTAAAAGCTAAAAAGCAATAGATCCTAAATGGAGATATCTTGTAATTGGAGAGTCCTGGAATCAGTCTTCTGCAGTTAATCTGCAGTGTTCTCTTGTACTTGGAGGTGGCAGGTCACAAGGTAAATTTGACTTGCTATCCATAAGAAAAAAAAATAGGAAGCCTCACCATCCCATTAATAGCTAGTCTGTCATACTTCCAAAGAAAAGGGACTAGATTATGTGGCCCAGGTACAGGTACTGGGTGTGTGTGGTGCTGTATGTATAAAGTTAGTAGTATATAAGCAGCTTCTGTATTAGAGATCCTTATTGGATATTTTAAAAATCCATCTTTAATCTCAGTTGTTCTCAGTAACTTCTTTAAGAGGGCCTTCTGGCTGCCAATGAATGCTGTCATTGCTTCTGGAGGGGTCTGAGCACAGATCAGGCTTGCTGGGGCAGCACGGGTTGGGCTCAGGTAGTTGCTGTTCTGGCTTATCCTTTGGGAGGAGAGCAACCACTTCCCAGAAACACAGCCTGTTTACTGCATCTCATAGGCCAACAAGTGCACGAAGCCAAACACACACTATTTCTCTGCACTATTTCCCTTACAGTAGTTCACAAGGCTATGTTGCTGCTGGTAAGGAAGGTGCAGTGCTGAGGTGTGAGGCGTCATGCCTGGCCAGCACTGCTTCATTCAGCTCCTGGATCTCCTCGCCTTAGGTTTTTCAGGATGACAGAGCTTCAAATCAAGACTTGTGAGCTGTGTACCAGCTGCATCATTTTCTGGCACATTGCTGGAGTAATTAGGACTGGAATTAGTAATTCCAGTCGGGAGCTGGAAGTCTCCTTAGGTAAAAGTGATAAGAAGAGTGGGTGTGAGGACAGAATCGCTCCTGCTCGCAGAGTGCCGGCAGTCATGGCTGAAAGAACAAGACAATTCCCACAAGGAATTCCTGCATGTCCTGTCTCTGTCACTTTCAGAAGATCACTCCCCATGGCTCCTGTGCTGCAGCGTGTCAGTCATGCTGCCCTGGAGCCACTGAGTTGTCCCTTTGTCCCCATCTCAGAGTGTCACTGCTGCCCGAGCTGAAGTAGGTCATTCCCCTCTCCAGGCAATCCGCCAGACAGGCATGTCCTCCTTCTTCATCAAGGTTTGTTGTTTACTAGACAGGGCTGACTAGGCATCCTTTTGCTAAGCATTAGGATTTGTCTTTCAGTGACCATGCTAGAAGGAGTTTAAAATTAAGGGGTTCAAGGCTGAGGAGAGTGCTGAGCTGGGTGCTGCCAGGGAGGGAGCAAATGCTTTCCTGTGAAGATTGCATCAAACTCCAGGCAGTGCAAGGAAACAGATTTTTGCACGTTTTGCAGCATGGATGTGCACAGTTGCCAAGTTTCCCAGAAAGACCATTTGGTAGGACTCTGTCCACAAGGGGAAGGAGTCATTTTTGTATCCCAGGTAGTAACAGTGTGCTCTTGGGAGCAGGGTAGGGGGACATATGGGGACCAAGTGCTGCTTCAGGAGGGGCTTGGGAGGAGGTGGCACTAATAGCAAAGTACCACAAAAAATGTGGGGAAAAAATAAAATGCCTAGGCTTGGGTTGTTTTTACCACTGTATTACTCCTTGCTGTGTAGTTCAGTGTAATATTTAAAACTGAGAAGAGTTTCAACTGCTGCAGCGCTTGATTGGTCAGCAGCAAGTCTTAACCACCTCCAGTTGACTTAAAGCACTGCAATATAATTCTGCATTTTGTGCCACCTGATGGATTTGTGTGTGTGTGTGTGTGTGTGTGTTTTATTAATTCCATTTTATGTGACTGTGTGGCATACTGCAGCTACTGATCTCAAGTCTGAAATGTTTGGTTTTTATACATACCCAGCGAAGAACTTTGCTTTTCTTCCTTCTTCTGCATTCTACCAAGTATTTGAATTACCAGCATTGTCATGCAAATGTGTGTGCAGAAAAAGTGTGTACTTCATCTAGCTTTGGAAGTTTTCCTTTTTCACTACAACAACAACAAAAAATCCCCCCGCATCTCTAGATGTCAATTTACATTCAAATCCTGTTTGCTATGTTCTCATGGTAACTCCTCCAAGGGAATGTGCATGGTCCATGATAAATAGACATCCTTAGAGCACCAAAAGCATTGCTGGGGTACAGAGTGTTGTTCTCTAGCAAAAACTTTTATGTTTGTAACTCCCTGGCTAAACTGTGTCTTAGGGCATTTTGTGCATTTTATCTCTAAGGCTTAGGAATTCGTTGGCTGTGGAATATATTTACATTCTTGATGCCTATAAGGTGAGATTAGCCCTCGTGTCCTGTTAGTCAGGAATATCTACAGTGATTGCTGTAGAGCCAGCCCCTCGCTAGGCTTGACTTCCTTTAAGTAGCAGCAGGAATGAATTAAGCAAGTACAGCCAAAGATATCACATGAAAGACTTGAAATACCAGTGAGCTGAAGAAAGCCCTGTTCTCTGTGTGTGTGTGCATAGCTGCAGCTGCTAAAGATTCAGGTTTTCACAATGGACGAATGCTGAAGGGGGAAAAAGCCTTCAAAAGGTAAGGGTTCATGTAGGTTTTTTGATAATTTTAATCTTGCATACTTGGAGCTGCAGTGGACTTGGAGTAAAAGCTAAGAAAGTGTCTGGAGTTTGGCTGAGCAAGCTGTGCTGGAAATGTTTCTGGGCTTTGCTTTTCTTTTAAAGAGGGCAAAATGCATGCAGAATCCAGTTTATGAAAAAAAAAAACCAACTAAATTTACTGGTCTAATCGTGTTTTCAAAAGCCAGGACAGCTTTTGCTGCCAAGCAGTCTGCTTTAATAAATCACACTCTGTTTGAAAGTTAAAGGGGTGATTGTTCACAGCCCAGGAAAGAAGTCAGCAGAAGTAGAGAGCTGTGTGTGCAGAGTGGGGAAGACCTGTATTATAGTGATGGGCTGCTTTCTGGAGATATTTTTTTTGTTCCTCAGCAGTCTGTGGCACAGACTCAGCAAAACTAACTATGGAAGGTTTAAGATTGTATTATTATTCTGATTTATGAAGTCATAAGGCATGGCTGTAGTTTTGCTTTGATTGTATGATAAGAAAGCAACACTGGGGACAAGTGTGTTCGGGGGTGGATAGTCTGGGGAGATAACTGCAGCACCCAAAAGTCTAAATTAATTCTATAGTTTTGCTGGAGAAACTTGATGGGGCACAGTGTAGATGATTTTTTTTTTTTTTCTGGCCATAGAAATACAGGAAATGGAATATGCCTGGAAAAAAACAAAACAAAAAAACCAACCCCAAGTTAATTGCAAAGGCTACCATCACAGCAGTATATTCTAACTTTGTTTGCTGTGTCAAGTTCCCACTTACACCCCCAGTGAAATAAATCCCCCAGCCCCAGCAGATAAAATAGCTCTGTTCTTCCCCATTGTCTTTGCTTCTGGGATCTGCATTTTGCTCCTTGCTTCTTTCCCACTTACAGAGCTTGCTTCTGCAAACATTATAATTCAGCCACAGGGTAGAAAATTAGGGGAAAAATGCTTGAGAGAACCTGTTTTGAAGGGAGTTGGTTTGATCCTGCATTATTGAAGTCTATGGGAGTTTTATTCTGGTCTCAAGAAGATTTGCCTTGCAAATCTACACGGAGGAGATAGGATCTGATAAAGTGCCTATGGGACTGGGAAAAGGGGGTTCTCATAACTTCTGGTTCTTCTTTCACTGATGGTAGGATGTGTTCTTCTACACCCCAAAAGGTAACAGTGCCAGTAGGTCAAATGTAGCTATTTTTGTTGGGTGGAACATCAGTGATATGGATTCAGTATTTCTTTTGCTAAAACTGTTTAGTTTCAAAAAAAGATAAGATTTCTTTTGTTTCTCACTTGTTTGCTTATACAATAAAAACAGAAAAGTTTTTACAACCTGTAACATAAATGGAAGCCAAACAACAATGACTTTTTTCCTCAGTACAGCTGGATTACTGATAGGAATTACCTGAACATTACAGGACTGTTTTAAGAGATTTCTGTCAGAGCTGACCTCAGAACAGAAAACCCTTATCAAAAGTTAGTGTTGTTTAAGATAGAGTTGGGTAAGTTATTAAGCTTTTTTCTCTTGAGCTGTTTATGTGTGTGTGTACAGACATAGAGATATGTGTGTGGCTTAATTTAGTCACAGGATGCAGCAAAGCAGAAAAGACTTAAAGGGGGAGAACCTTGGTGTCATGAATTTGTAAGGACAAAGTACACTTCAGAACATCTGCTGTCACCTTGCAAGATGAAATTTTAAACACAAAACATTTGCTGAAAGCACATCAAAGCATTTTGTGGCCTAAGTTACTCTCCAAATTTACTGCTTCTGGTTGGTTTAGGTAGTTTCTAAGCCTAAGAAATAAGGTGGGTCTATTCCTAATGCTGTTGCCATTTAACTGTTAGAATCACAGAAGTGAGGTTGTGGTTTTGGTTGTTTGAAGTGGAAAGTAGTAGCTGTAAATGCACGTTTCAGGATTTGAACAGAGTAGTAGCTGTGTGATGGCAGTCAACCTAAACTAGGGGAAGTTGTTGGCTGACTCATGATGAGGTTTGAGGTTGCTCTTGTTGGTTTGTTTCCTCCACGTTCCCTGACCTGCATTCCCTGTTGGGTGGGCAGCTGGTGCCACAAATGGAAGCTTTACTGGGATAGTGGTAGCACCACAAGTCCTCAGACTCTGTAGGCAGTGTTGGTTTTGTTGTTCAGTCCCAAGCAGAGGGTAAATGTACATCTAGTAAGGTCTGTGAAGTTGCTGGTGAGGCAGGAAGCACATTACATCATGGAAATCATTCAGGATACTTGGAAATGTGGCCATTTTGGCTGCCAATTAGATTGTCACACACAAATGTGAGCACTGTGCAATGGTTAGTATAGAAAAGGCAAGTTTGTCACCAAACTCTGTAATGCTATTTATATTTCTACTGCTTATATGATGAGATCTATCAGAGCATTTTTGAGGCTTACTCTCTGTATCTCAGTATGAGGCAAGTAGGGGCTTTTTGGGGTTTAAAAACTTCTAGTAGTCCAGCAGAGCTAATGTAGAAGGATTGAGAGCAGGCATCAACTTTCAGAAGGGCAGAGAAATGCCAAATGCTCTGTGATACTGGCTTTCTCAAATGAATGGCTGCCCCAAATTCAACATGAAAAGGACAAGCATGTCCATCTGCAGCTTGCCAGCCACACCATTTGTGTGTATTTAGACAAAAAGAAACTGTGTCCAGCCTCATTAATTAAGTAGGCTTTCAGAAGGAGTAGTGATTATTTTTGTTAGAAGTGTTTTAGCACTTCAGTTAGCATCACAGAAGTTTTGAATGAAAGCAAACTATTCACAGGGCAAACAACATCCCATGTAAGAAAGCTGATTTTATCTTCAGTGTCCCTTTCTGACTCAAACATGAAGGTTATATTGTGCTGTATGTATAAGCCAGCCTAGGAGTTTCTCAGGGGAGAAATGTCTGTTCAGCCATCCAAAATGGCCATTTCCCAGTGAGCACTGGAATGTCTCTAATCATCTGCACTCTTAAAGGGCATGTACATCTCATTGGCCTCAATGAGCCAGCCCTAAATATACATCTAAATGCTCTGCTGAAGTTGTTATTGGGTTTATGCTGCTTTGTGTATGCTGGCCAGCACATAACAGAGCACCTGGATCCAGGATGCACCTAGTCACACAGCTTTGAAGAGGAGTGAGACGTATGTTCAGTTGTGTACCCAGGCTGAAGTTTCAAGTTGCCTGTGAAGACAAGTAGGGAATACTTGCTCCAGCAGGGTAGTCCCAGGAGAACAAAGCTGTGAGTGCTGGTATGTCAGCAGTGAAAATCCATCTAGCCAACAGTGTGTGTTCACCACAATCAGAAAATATGGAAGGGGAACAGAAAAAACCCCACATTTTTGGGGCAGGAAAAGCCATATTCTTAAGTAAGGGTGACACAGCAGATTGTGAAACTGTAAGTAAGGTGAGAATTTTTCTCCATGGTATCATCTTAAAAATGGGTAGAATCAGCAGTGGAACTAAGAAAAGATGACACTTGGAAATGCTGGAACTTGCCTTAGAGAAACAAAGATCCACTGACAGCATCCCTGCCTGTAAGTCCTGCAGGCTTTATGGAGATGAACAGTGGAATCACAATCAAATAGCTCAGAACGTAGTTGTTTGTTAAATTAGTTAGATCCTGATGTAATTTTACCATTTAATTTTACCATATGTGTATATCTCTTGTATGCGTGTAGTTAGATCAGTTCACAGCTGAATAACCATATGGGTGTTGAGGAAGGTTTCTTGCTCTCCCTTTTGGGTAACTGCACCATGCTAATACATGTAATTAACTTTGCACTTAACTTATTTCACGGATTTCTAGTAGCTGGAACAAAGAAGTAGTTTGTGCAGATTTTTAATGAGGGCAAAATAAATGGTGATTTTCATTGCAAGTGTTAATGATTGCCAATATATAATCTATAGCAATGAAATGGTAGAGTGTTCTTGTTTGGTTGTTTTTTGGGTTTTTTTTTTCCTCTGCCAAAGGCAATTGCTAGCAAAGCTTGCGGGAAGCACAGGAGCTACCTGATCTTCAAGGTGATGTTGAGTCACCTGTACCTCTAGTGTGACTTCTGTGGCAGCACAGATAGCTGTGATCCTCCATATCATGTTTATATAGCATACAAATAAATCCTTGATCTTTTTACAACTGTCTTGAATGTCTATTTAAGTACACTAAAAGTATCTTAACTGCAGTATTACAGTTTTCCTTATACTTGGAAAACTTTAAAAAGGTCTCCAGACCACCCATTTCAGGTAGCCCCCCTGGTGACTTGGGCTCCCCCAGTTTGAAGCAAGCCCTCAGTATTGCTGGAAAACAGCAAGGGATCTGTGCATGGGGAGGGTGGCAGCTTTGGTGCAGAGGGGCTCACGTGCCAGCTGCACTGGTGGAGGTCAGTGCAGGGTCCCAGGGTAGGCAGGCAACAGAGGTGCTCCAGGAGGGCTGGGTCACGGTACCCTTGCAGGGAGCAGCCATGCCATGAATGGAGCCCTGTGCCTCTGCTGGGGTGGGAATAATCTGCCCTTTCAGTGCTGCCCAACCTCTGGTGTCCTAGCAACTCCAAGCTGTTTGGTTGAATGTTTTGTGGTGTTCCTCATTTACACGTATCATATTGGCTGTGATTTAAGCCCAGCTGATTTCCCAATCCAGCTTTCAAACAAAAGGCTTGATACAGGAAGGAGAGGAGAATGGGCTCCTTAGGAGATAATTTTATAAAACCATTTCTGTTTTTCAGTGTAGGAATTTCACTGGAACTGAGAAAGCACTGAGCAGCAAGTCTGCACATTGTGTCAGCCTTGTGCTTTGTAGGCATCTTCTATGGGCTACTGAGGGAATGAACCACATTGAAATCCTTTAGAGAAGGAGGAGCTGCTGGTGGCTTCAATATTGAAATGGGTGTGATCAAATGCTAATTTTTTAGTTTTGCTTGAATCTGATTCTGACTTTTAGCTAGGAAGTTGCTGGCCCTCGTGACCATGCAACAAACACTCTTCACACGTAAACCAGTTAAATCTTATTATTTGAAGCTTTGTATTTAGCAGATATGTAATTCATGGTTCACAGGGCCTTTCCCATTTGTAACAGTGGAGCTGATAAAGTGGAAGGGTATTTTATTATTTTGTGTGAAGGCTTTGTAATGACTTCATCTAAGTTGGTCCATAGTGCTGCAGCCTCTGCCTTCACAGCCACAGTAAAATCTCAGGCAAACTTCACTTGCTGGATCTCTAACTACCTGTGTAAATAAGGCAAGTGCTCTTGTGTCCTTGCCACAGCTTAGGGTCAGGGCAGCCCCAGACCCATAACAGATGCTCTCTTTTAACCCCCCTCCCTCCCCAAAGGGGGGCAGGAAAAGGAATAAGGAAGAGAGACTCAGAGATTAGAAAAGGAAAGTAGAACAGATTTAATGAAAATAATCATATTAATGGAATATATACAAATATGTACAAAACCAGTATGGAACCCAGCCCCCCTGATGATAATTACATCACTGTCACTGATGTTGTGGAGTTGGCACAGGGAGAGTCCCAGACTGGGCCCCGCAGCAGATAGGGAGCTGTGTTCAGGAGCTGGATTCTGGTGCTGGGTTCAGGAACACACCGATCGGGATCAAAGGCAGAATGGACAGAGTCCAACTTGGTGCTCTGATGGGGAGAACTCCCCAGGAGAGGAAGAACACCAATGAACAACACTCTGAGCTGAGAGCCGAGCTGGGCCTAGCCAGGCCTAGCCAGACCCTTCGGATCCCAGAGCTTTATATACTGGATATGATGTATATGGGCTCAAATACCTCGCTGGTCAGTTTGGGGTCACCTGGCCTGTCTCATTCTCCCTGCAGGTGCTGCCTTTCACTTTCTGCACCCCCCCATTGTGATATACAAGTTCTAGTAATGGCCTTGGTCTGCATTCCAATCCTTGGTAGTAACTCGAAACATAAGGTGTTCTCACTGGTGGAAGCAACCACTGCCTGCAAAACAGGCTGCTACTTGGTGAGGAAAGTGCATGCCTTCTGGTTTGGATATGTCTTACTCTGATTTTTGTGCTTTTTATGTTTTTTGTTTTTTTTTTCTGTTTATTGGAAATTATTGAATGTGTGCTCTTGGTATAGCTATTCACAGATGACTGGCAGAGCCTCTCAGCCTTCTCATGGATAAACCTCTCAAGGCTTTTCTTGAAGTCCCTTACTATTTTTACTCAGATCTTTATTTTTACAGGTCTTATCTATATGGTTTCCAGTGTAGCTGTCTCATTTATTGCACTCAGAATTAGACACAACATCTCAGTAGCAGTCATGTAGCTGAGGAACCCAGGTTAGCCCACAAATCACTAAACTGACTTCTGAAATATCATAGAGTTTTTAGTATTCTCTTTAAAGCAGTTCCCCAAAATAGAAGAGTCTCAAGGGCATTCAGACATGCAGCCAGCCCTAAAGGAACTGGGTCTGACCAGATGCAGAGAAGCAGTGGGTGGGTGCCCAGGGCTGAAGCAGAAAATAAAGTGAGATTTGGATATGGAGTCCCCTTCTACTCTCCTTGTCCTCTATGGGTTAATGTCTCTTGTCCTGCTGTGGAGTGCAATGTTAACTCTGTCCACTTGTGCATCACAACCTCTTGTGATTGGAAGTGAAGTTCCTCTGCCTTCTCCTTTCTTCTTACTTGCAACAAAGAATAGACAATGTCCTTTTATTTTCTCTTCTCCTGTATGGAGCTGCAGTCTGAAAAAAGGTTTCTCAGTTTTGTGTCACCCAGAAGAGCAAGGACAGTTGTGATAATGTGGATCAGAGTTATCTGCAATACTATTTCAGGATGTCCTGCTGAAGTGTGTTAGCATTTCAGTGAGAACCAGCTACATAGAGGGTTTCATATCTTCAAGTGTGAGATTACTCATAATAACACTACACTAAGTATTAGAAGTACACAGAACTAAGTTCTTACACTGATTGTTACAAGAAAAGATTTTCCAGCTATGTCAGTCTTTGGCCATGCAAGATTAAATTTATCTTATACAGGTTCTCTCAAGTATTTTTATTCTAATTTTCTATCCCCTAATGAAACTTCATATCTTTCAAGAGTAAATACTTGAACACTATCTGAAGAAATACTGTGATAAAAACCATCCTAATGTATGAGTTATTGCTTTTAAGTATAGAAATGGATTTATATGCCCAGCCTGCCAATAAACCATCAAATAACAAAAAAAAATATTATGAGGTGTGAATAAAAAAACATGATGTATAGAGTGGAAGTGGGAAGGGGGGAGGAAAAGAAAAAAAAAGGGTAGGGTCTCAGTCCATGTAGGTTATTTAATGTCACTGCTAGCATGGAGGGTCCATCTGCAGTCAGTCTGGATGAAGCCTCAGCAGCCATGGAATGGTGTGTGCAGTTTTTTCCTTCAACCATTGCAATGAACAGTGGTAAAGTTGGGGCTGGCTGTCTTGACGTGGGGTGGGTAGGGGAGGACCAGCTGTCCTTGCAATAGGAACTGCCCAGCGTGTTTCTTCACAGTATGGCTGTGAGGCAGCCTGATTGATTTTCTTCAGGAGAAGCCTGCTGACCCCTCCCAGTGTGGGCAGAATGAGGCCAGATTGGGGTTTAGTCTGTGGGGACTGGAAGCTTTAGTGAGGATGACCTCGGATGAAATGTCAACAGATTACTCACAGGTGGAGAAGGAGGGTCCATAGAAATTTCCAGCTGGGAGTCGTGTGCTGAGACCCTGCCAGATCGGCTTCAGACCTAAAAGCCCTCTTTTCCCAAATGCTATCAATTATCTGTCTCACACGGATGGTCCTGCAGTTGCTGCTCTGGGACAAACAGTCCGTTAAGACTGTTATAAAAGCTGTGCATTTCAATGCACTCCCTAGGTAATGTATTCAGGCCACAGGGCTCTAAGCCTGCACTTAGAAAACTTCAATCTCCCATGGCTCTAACAATCCAGTCCTATTCCACAGAGTTTATCAGTATGTAAGAAGGGCCACTGTCATTTTGAGGAGGTAACATTCCTCTGGGTTTACCTGAGAGAGGCAGACAAATTTTCCCTTCTTTTGGAGGAAATTCTGTACACCTCTAGAAATGAAGGCTCACAAAAAGGCTGTTGTGTGTTTATTCAGGAGTAGCATTTGGTCCATAGAAACCAAACAAAAAGATGATTACTCTGAAATACAAGAGTACAGTGACAATGTCTAATAAGAAGTAGATTAAATAGCTCCAGGATTGGGAAGTTCTTGACCATTGTTGACGAAAGCATGAAATTGCAGGTCAAAATCACTAGAAGATCTTTTCTCCAACAGTGAAGCTCTTTCCTGCTCTTATCTTTGCTACATATAGACAGGAGGATCTGAAATAACAATGCGCCCTTGTGGCCAAGAAGGCCAATGGCATCCTGGGATGCATTAGGAGAAGTGTGGCCAGCAGGTCAAGG